>CM076581.1:398409751-398591740 GCA_034641835.2 Pinus albicaulis
TGATTATTAATTAAATTAAATTAAATGAATATAAACTACTAAATTAGTCGTATATATAATGAATATGAAACTACCAGAAAAATATAAATGACTACTACAAATGATAAATTTGTGATTACAAATGACGACTAAATTTTACATATATACGACTATTAGTAGCTAATTTATAGTATCTTATAACATGACCAAAATTTAGTCATATTTCTTTGGTCATTAATTTGTTTCAAACGGTGACTAAAATTTGCATATATATGACTATTAGTAGCTAATTTATAGTATCTTATAACACGACCAAAATTTTGGTCATATTTTCTTGGCCATTAATTGATTTTCTCGGGTGATCATATAGTAATATATTTTGTTGTATATTTGGTCATTAATTGTGACAATTAATGACCAAATCAATGATTAAATCAATGACCAAATCAATGACCAAATTAATGACCAAATCAGTGACTAAATTAATGACCCAATTGATTACCAGATATACTACTAGACAACAAAATTGAGATAACCAATTAATGACAAAGGTAAAAATGACTAAAAGTTGGTCGTGTTATAATATACTGTAAATTAGCTACTATTGGTCACCGACCGAAAAATAGTCATTTATATGCAAATTTTAGTCATTTTTTTAGTAATTAATTAGCCATTTTGTACTAGTGAGGGAAAATCCTACTCTCTCCTCGATAGGCCAGTAATAAAATAGATGTCCTTCTTAGTGGGCGCGTACCACTAGTTAGGACCAACCTGGAATGCCTGTCAGTGGGCATACACCTGAAGATATTTTTGCGCAATAACCCACCATGGCCCTTCAGGGATGTAGCTTCCTCATAGAACTTGAGGAGGCCTACCTCCCTTAGGAGCACTGGGTGGCTGTTTTTATAGGGTGAGGGTACATATCTCTCTCCCTCTCTCATACCGCCCATAGGTGAACCACGTTATAATTTTCTGCAATATGTTTCTCTTGTTCCCTCTCTTCTCTCCTTTGACGTCGTTGAATGATTCACATATTAAATGCATTTTTTTAATTAAATGAGACATGTATTTAGAAATGTATATATATATATCTATAATTTTTTAGGAAAAAAAAATAGTTGGTGCACCCAAAAAAATAGGGATGCACTGGTACCAGTGTGTATGTTTTTATCGTGCACTAGATGCGATGTGCCTGGAAATTTTCAGCGCACCGCACATCATGAACTATACTTTCTCAAGTGGTGCGTTGAATAAATTATCCATCCTGGGGCGGATAATTCCGTCAATGCACTGCCAAACATCAGTTAATGGTCAACGGTGCGGTCGTTTAACCAATCACACTGTTGACTATGTACAAATTTGGGAGGGCAGTGCGCTGACCAAACTGCTTGCCCCAGGGCGGATATTTTTGTTAGCGCACCAGCTTCCTAACATCATTACATAGTTAACGGTGTGATTGTATAACCGACCGCACTGTTGACTATGTACCAATATCGGGAGGGCAGTGCGTTGACCAAACTATGTGCCATGGGGCGTATAGTTTAAGCAGCGCACCGCCCTCCTGACATCACTACATGGTCAATCAACGGTTCGGTCGTTTACATCACTGCACCGTTGACTATTTCCAATTTCGGGAGGGTAGTGCACTGAACAAAATATCCGCCCCAGGGTGCATATTTTGGTCAATGCACTGCCCTCCCGAACTTGGACATGGTCAACGGTGCGACCGAGTAACCAACCGCACTGCAATTTATGTAATTTTAAAAAGTCACAGTGCATCATTTCAGTACTACACCAAAACTGGTGAGGATACTGTTAGCATCGGTTGTGGTGTGGCCTGTAAATTTATAAGTAGCACCATGAACTGGTGCAAGGAAAATTGCTCAAGTGCACCGCGCGGGATTTTTTTTTTTTAAAGGTGAATTTTAAGTTATTTTACAAAACGAATCTACTAAAAAGTTTGATTATGGAGAAACAAGTAAAATACATGTACATTTGGGCATCGAGGATGTATATTTTCTATAGAATTTGAAAAACTAAATTTTCCCACCATTTTGCAAAATTCGAAATCGAGATGGTGGGCAATGGACGGTAACAGTGCGTGCAATGGGAGCACCGATGGCAGGGAGCCTCACACAAGGTAAAGTTGCATCGGTGCTTGAGATCTATGGAGCACTGAAAAATTGAAAAATGTGGATTATTGGTCGTAATTTTTTTTTATTTAACCCAGTTCCAGTGTGCGGGTTTTTGAGGTGCACCAAGTGGTTTCTTCCAACCGCATCGAGTTGTTTCAGTTTTGGCGCGAGTTCTTGTGACGCACTCAGGCTGAATCTATGTAGAGAACTGGTGAGTTATAGTAATTAGACACACTGGGTGGGTTTTTATGGAGAGAAATATGTCTCAATGTGCCAATTTGTAGTACACACCGATGCTTTTCTAGTGGAACGCACCGATGCGGTGTAGGATGAGAAACGCACCGAGGAAAAAAAATCCGCAAAAAAATCCACCCACGAACCTCCTCTAGTAACCTCCGCTACAAACATATATCTAAGATATTTTTATAAGGGGTTCCTCAAAAACATCCGCTAGAAGGTCTTTTCCTTGTAGTGAAATAAGCTCATTTGAATGGGGGCTCTAAAGTCTTCCAAGGCCCATGCACTTGCATAGAAGAAATATAGTAAGAAGAAAAAGTAGAAAAAAAGAGTGAAAGGGAAATAAATAATAAGAAATAAGGAAAACAAAAACTAATTTAGGATAGTTTTCATTATAAGGGAGGAAATCTAAAAGGGAGAGAACAAATTTCACATACTATAGCAAGGGATTTCATCCAAAATGTGCATGTCAGAAGAAGACAATTGACTTCATGGAACTAGCCCTCCATCACCATCATATCAAGGAATACATTCTAGATAATGCCAAGAAGAAGCAAGCGGACATGTAATTAGAAGACAAAGGTAAGTCCCATGCTTTTATTTCCATAACTTCTCCTTACACTTGGATTCTTGATTCAATAGACACTCCTGATATGGATTCTTCATCTCATACTTTCTCTTACTTGGAGTCTCATATTAGGCCACCTATTTTGATGGGAGATCGATCCAAGAGGATCCAAAAAGTCCCAAAATTTTATGTTCTCAAATCTCAACAAAACTAGCACCAAGTATTAGATCTCGTTGAGATGATTCCAATGACGTGAATGATAGCTCAATATAAGCCCATATGAGGAAGATATTATCATATGAAGATTGGCACAAACAATAAAAATTATTGTGAAAGTACTACCACATGGAAGTACTAGAAGGTACCATGTGGCACTATGTACATACAGGTGGACCTATGCCAGAATAACATATTAAAAACTATGGTTGGTGGATAGGGTGCTAACAAGGTAACATGTGGAAAATATGACTAGTTGATGTGGCTCTGACAAGGTCCTAGGTGGACTAGTGGTGTGATGCCATGTGGAACAATGAAATGGTTCCACATGGAACCATGGTGGCTGCCCAAAGGGCCCACGTTCCTGGGTCAAAGAACAGAGTTGGAGCCAACGAGGTTTGAACCCACGACCTCCAAGTCAACATGGAAATACCTAACCAAAGCTACGAGTTCATTTGTTAAAATGAGTGTGCCAAATCATATTTAAAGTGATTACATGTATTGGTTTAAAAATAGGTGGCAGTCCACCATATTTGGTAGCACCACCAACTCACAGTGCCAACCAACCGTGACCCAAACCTTTGCACACACAAATGACCACACACATTCGCCAACGGTATAAAATTATGATGACGGGTTTTATAATAAACATGCCATGGTTATAAAATGAGTGTGCCAAATCATATTTAAATTTCTTACATATATTTGTTTAAAAATGGGTGGTAGGACACCATATTTGGTGGCACTACCAACCCACACCGCCAAACAACCATGACCAAAACCTCTGCACACACAAACGACCACACACATCCCTTAATGGTATAACAATATGACATCAAGTTTTATAACAAGAATTCCTTGGTTATACCATATGGTTATGTTTGTAACCAACACACCCAAACAACAACAACAGACAACGTCACCGTGATATTGGACCAGGGTATATTATAAGATTTGATGGCTATGTATAAGCATGATTTACATATGGTTAAAATCCATACACAATATATATATATATATATATATTATGTGGTGAAAAATATTTTTTTTTGGTTAATACTAAAAGGGGGTTGTCAATGTATTTCCAGACTATGGTAATCAAAATGACTACAGGGTTGAATCCTAGATATGTTGTGAAACAATGTTATATAAACCTCACATTTGAACCTAAATACAACCAATGAACGGAGGAGGCACAAATGTTTGCCTATAGAGACTCAATAAGTAGGCCGAGAGGGGACCTATTCCCAAGAGGACACAAAACAGAGGAGGTATATTTTTTACAATATTGTAGAGAATATTCCAAGGGAATATTTTGAGAATATCTTAATCTATTGTGGAATGGAATTTTAGGGGGAGGTGACAATACAAAAACCTAGTCAAGTTTATACTCATTTTTATCAAAATTTCACAAGGAATCCACTAATGCAGTTAGAATATTGATTCGAGAAGTGGATTTTTGGATCATCCCTAGATGTGAGGTATTTCCATGTATTTGCCATTATTTTTCTAAGATAACATAGAGGTCTCTCCAATTTGAAGTTGGGCTTGAAGATGTAGCTCACACGTTGTGACTGAACTCCGTTAACAAATATTGGTGCATTGTCTGTAATGTCTTCATTTTGTGTTTCTTCTTCATGGATGTTGTTGTTATGGTATTTTCATGCTCTCTGAGCAATTTTATTTAACATCACCAAAGAAAAGATCATGGATCATGTTGGTATCATAATTGTATTATTTTATGTGGATTATGAGTGTGGATGCTTACCAAGGTGAAATTCAAAGAGGGTGAAATAAAACTTAAGTATTTTTACCCCGATATTGGAGGTGAAACACCGAGAAAGAAATGGAGGATAATGACATGCACACAAAGAATGAGAAATATTTCCACAAGGAATTCTACTAGATGGCAGATTGGGTGGAAAATTTGTTTGCAGGATCTATGAAAGGAGAATGGAAAAATAAGGGAATAAAGATGGAGACCAAACATAGAATAATGCTTCGTTACAATAATAAAGTGGATAAGAACCTCTTGAATCTCCACCTTCAAGTTAAAACTCTTCCTCTTCCCCTCATTATCATCATTCAAATAGTCATTATAAAAATGCTTCTAAAAATCTATTTTTAAATTTATATTTGAAATTTGATTGGTCCATGTTTAACGGAGAATCTAATGCAAATAACATAAACAATTGGATTATACATATTGAATTTTACTACCATATACATCAGATTGAAGAGGATGAGATGAAGATCCAATTAGTGTCTCTTCAACTAGAAGGAGCAACTCTTGTATGGTGGGAGACTAAACTTCAAAAAGGCATAAAACACAATGGTAAAATCCTTTCATCATGGTCTAAGTTTATTTATGCATTGAGAGGGAAATTTCACCCATTGGGTTGTAGGAAAAAAGACATGATGGAGTGGAAACATATGAGATAGGGTAAGGGTCACAATGTTCAAAGTTTTACAAAAGAGTTTAGGAAGCGAACATTAGCATTGAATATTTCCTTAGACTCAAAATAAGATTTCATGAATTATATTGGCACTTTCCACAATTATCTTCATCACTCATTGTCGTTTTTTGATCCAACTAATATAGATGATGCAAGTGTGAGAGAAATTCATATTGAAAACAACGGAAAGCATGAACAAGAAGATCATTATGAAGGCAATGACAAAAAAGAAGAAAAATCCCTCGTGCGCTCATTGCAATAAAGATGGGCATGATGAGGAGCAATGTTAGAAGCTACATCCTGAGTTAGAACTTAAGAGATTAGGGAGAAAATGGAAACATAAAATTGTTACTATAGTGCCACATGATCTGAGTTATGATTCAGGCAATGAGATGAATATCAAAACTATTAGGATTGCAGGTGTTGGACCAAACATGGGAAAATGATCAAAAAATGCACGGATCCAAGAACTTGAGGAGATAAACCACATAATTGAAGTATAGAATGTTTAGTTGAGGATATTGCTAGAATAAACAGAAGAGGAGAAGCAAGGATTTCAGATTAAGTTACAAGCCATAGAATATGTCGTGGAAATGTTGTAGTGAAATCCTAACCCACTTCAGAATTGACAACTGAGGTAAAAAATGTCAGCAATTATTCAGTTTCATGTGCCCATTATGATGTAATTTCTCGAGCTACTTCCATGACTTAGGTTATTTTGAGGAATGTTTTGTTAATGGTGTTGATTGTTTTCTTCTTCTTCACCTTCCATATACAAACATAAAAATAAACTTTAATGAGTGTATATACATTGGTGAGAATAGCGAAAAATTGCAATATTAAATAATATACATCAATGTAAATAAAAAAGAAATGATGTACCATAGAAACAATTTATTCATGAACTATACACATTCTTTCAAAACCAAATTTCATGCCATATTTCAAGATTTCATATGTTGGCGCAGTTCCATACTTTGTTTCCTACAAGTTTTAATATAAAAGATTTTTTCGTTCTATTAATTATAGATGGAGCTAAGTAAAACAAGATCGATATATGTTTACAAATTCCACAATTAATTTTTGATATGCCAACATATACTGACAACCCATATTTAACCCAATGTCAATCAATTCGTCTGATGGTTCTTCTTTGTATGTTAGCACGTGTTTGAAGACATTAAATTATGATTGCTGTAAAACAACTTAAAATATACAAAAATGAAATCTAGTTAAGTTGTTATAAGGAAGTAACAATTACTCACAAACTTAGATATCAACCCTTTTCTTCCATGTCGTCCTATTTTATGTGCTGAATGGGTTCCATTTTCTTTTCTTTTCTGCAAGAAAATATTTGAAAATTAATATTTAATGCTAAATTGTTTATTTATTGTACCTAATCGAAAAATTCAATGATTACATATTACATTTGAAGCACATTGTTGTTGATATGGCTCCTCATTCAATGCAATTATGTCCATTTCTTTGACCATCTCCTTGTACACATTTTTGGACATTCCTATTGGCATGTTTCTGATATCATCTCATTCATCTTTTGAGATTTTCATAACCTTCCTGAAAATGTAACATGACAATAAAGTATTTAATTTTTATATTGATATATGAAAAGTAAATATAACAAAAGTGATATTTATAAATGATTGCTTTCTAGTAATACATACATATCATTGTACAAAAAAATTTAAGGGAATATTACTTTTTCATTCCTTCTTTTTTGTTATCGTACGTTTTTTCTATGAAAAGTATGACATGTCTCATTGACCAATTCTCTGGAAACTCTTCCTGTAGTTTAGATAAAATTTGGTTCTTGGAATAATTGGATTGATTTTTGTATTGTAAGTGGAAATAACATCTATACATTCATTCCACTAGATCCCTTAAAGTTTTGTAAAAGTTTTTCCCCATTTCGTTAACCTCCAGCACCACTCCAGATGAGCTAAGGAGCAATTCATTTTCATTTGCATGTTCTATTTTTTTTCTTTTCTTAGAACAACATTCCTTTTCTGCGTTGTTGGTCCCTGTAGAAAATTAAACATATGTGAATTAATAGATTGTTTGAAACATGTTATCTAATAATTTAATTATAATATTAATGAAAATTAAAAAAAGAAACTCATATTGGATCAATGGTATTTTTTCATTCACCTGATTGATCCTTTTGCAATTTTTCCATCAAGCTTTTACGCTCTTCTAGTCTTAGATCATAAATAATCTTATCGAGCTTTGTCATTTTGTGGCTCTGCATGATACACAATAAACAATACATATTAGTTAAACTTACATATAGTTCAAAAATAATAATTTTGTAAATAATCTACAAAGAACATGCCTTTTCTTATTTTCTTGATGTGCTATCAGTATTTTTTTACTTGATCTCTTGTCAGCCATTTCTTTATCAATATGAAACCTCTTGCGGCGATTAAAAAAGACGTAAACTAAAAATTAGTTTTTGTCAAACAGTACGTGCGCAGTGCACTATAATGAAATAATGCACCGGTACCCTATTTTACATATGGCACGCGAATTAAAATAAAATATGTTTTAATTTTTTTTTATGAAATAGTACATGCGCAATGTCCTATGCTAAAACAACGCACCGGTGCACTAGTTTACACATGGAGAACTAATTTTAAAAAGTAGTTTTTTTAAAATTTACGCAAGGTTCGACATGGATTGGGATTCGACAATGCCAGCCATCCCATGGGTTAGGTGTCATAGCCCTATATATATAGCAATACAAACCCTAAAAATCTAAAATGAAAAGCCCTAATTCTGAAATCACAGAAACAACAAGAATCAAGGGAAGAAACAAAAAGAATCAAGGGTTTAATGTAAAATGGATTTTTTTTGTTTTGTTTCGTTTTGTTTTTTTTTTTGTTTTTTCTTTCTTTCTTTCTTCTTTTTCTTCCATTTTTTTTTTCTTAAAATGAATAGTAAATTTAATATTTTTACTTACTGTGTAAAAAATACTGGAGAAAATGTAAAAATAAAATAAAATTTAATCACCTGGTTTGAAATTCTATGCTACATCGTTTGAATCACGAGAGGTTTGGAATTCTGATTGTATGAATAGTTCTGTTCGAAAGTATTTTGTTGCTCCACAGTGCTCTCATGCTCTCTTGCTCCTCCAGGTATGTCTCGTGCAAATCTCTCCCTGAAAATTTTTGCAAAAATAATTAAATAATGAAAAGTGTTTACTATTTAAAGAATTGTTTTATGAAATTAGATTTTTGAAAATATTTTGGCGCCAATTTTTCAATTTACTGCTTATTTTTCACTTTAAAAAGATATAGTTGCACTTTTTTTATTTGCGGTTATTCGTCTCTAGTGAGTCAATTAAAAACATCACACTGGTGTGCAGTAACTGAAATGCACCGGTGTGGTTATCTGTACATTAGCACCGATAACAATAAGTCCATTTTTAAGGCACTGAAATTACTTTTAGGTGTGTACACCAAAATTTAATGTAGGGAGAAAATATCATAATTATATCGAATGGACAACTCTTCAAAATCTAGCTCGTTCCATAATATTTCTCAAAGTCCATCATGGAGTTCTCCCTATCCATATCGAGATGTAATATTTACTTTAAATTTTATTTATATTTTCATTTTCTAAATGAATTTATGTTTTTTATCCATGTCAATCAGCTTAATGAAATTTATAATTAATGTATACAAATTTGTAGGTTCATGTAGATTCAGAATCAAGTTCAAATGCACAAAATATTCAAATAGCTCCAAAACATCAAAAGCTCTTATCAGGAGCAACATACCGCAAGGCGCATTTGGTAGATGAAAATGGACAACTACTTCACCCTGCCAATTGTAACAATATTGCATCTTCTAGCCACAATCCTGGGACAATGATGGTAATAATAATTGTTTGGTATATTAATGTAATTATTTCGACGTCAAACCAATTAATCATGCATTGTCAAAGTTCTTACTGATTGATATCATAGATTTTGCACTAATCATGTTCAAATATATTTTTTGAAATTATTAGGATTCTAGTGATGATGAGCGGCCTACCTACCATCTTCCGTTGCACCCCACGACAATGTCAAATTGAGAGAAGGCTGAATTAAGAGAAAAAATCGGAGAGGAATGATACCAAGAATGGTTGAATCATCCACCTATTCAATTCCCACTACGTCTATATTCACCAATTAGGAATGACTACAACAATAGTAGTTCTTAACAAGCTGGAAATGGAGGTAATCAAAACATTAATATTACCTCTATCATCTGATGGCTCATCATCTGTGAAGAGGATGTTGGCACACCCTCACCAATCCAAAGCAGCATACGGAAAGGGGACTAGAACGAAGGCATGATCATCAACACTAGCTAGCAACTCCAGTGCACCATGTGATATCCTCATGGAAAAGTGTGACTCGCCCCTTTTGGGCATCATCTGTCCCCACATTTGTATTCGTACATGCAACATCGGTCTACGAGGTTGCCAAACAAAAGTAGGCCTCGTCTCTGGAAACATATCAAAAAATAAAAAAAATAGCTCTAAAGAAAAAGGGAAGTTCACCCTCCCTTGTTCCTGAGCACGACATCTATCTAAAGTTGCACATAACTACTGCAAAAAAATCGCAGACCACCTCACAATTCGTCGTGCTTGCAATAAAGAATCAACATAAAATAAAAGCAAGCAACTAATGCATTTCCTGTCACTGTTATGGTGTGCAATGATCTAAATCATTAGTGAGAGGCACTTCACCTCCTCTCCACCAAATGAAGCAATACGTAACTGACCACCGGAGACCTGAAAATCTGCAGGAGACAGTACGTCGACGCTAATGTATCTCTGGGAGTACATCAACTGATTCCCTGCTGCATAGCCGACGGGGAACTCTGGGAATGAGGGAAAATCCTGCCCTCTCCTCGATAGGCCAGTAATAAAATAGATGTCCTCCTCAGTGGGCGTGTACCACTGGTTAGGACCAACCTGGAAAGCCTATTGGTGGGCATCCACCTGAAGATAAGTTGTCGCAATAACCCACCATGGCCCTTCAGGGATGTAGCCTCCTCATAGAAATTGAGGAGGCCTACCTCCCTTAGGAGCGCCTTGGTGGATATTGTAATAGGGTGAGGGTACATATCTCTCTCCCTCTCTCGTTTCGCCCATAGGTGAACCACATTATACTGGTCTGGCATATGTTCCCATTGTTCCCTCTCTTCTCTCCTTTGACATCGCTGAATAATTCACATATTAAATACATTTTTTTTATTAAATAAGACATGTATTTACAAATATATATATATATATATATATATATTTTTTTTTTTTTTGAAAAAAAAAACAGTCGGTGCGCCCAAAAAAAAAGGCATGCACTGGTACCGGTGCGTCTGTTTTTATCGTGCACCGGCCGCGATGCGCCTGAAAATTTTCAGTGCACTGCACATAATGACCTATACTTTCTCAAGCGGTGCATTGAATAAACTATATATCCTGGGGCATATAATTCCGTCTACGCACTTCCAAACATTAGTTAATGGTCAACGGTGCGGTCGTTTAACCGATCACACCCTTGACTATGTACAAATTCGGGAGGGAGGTGCACTGACCAAACTACTCGCCCCAAGGTAGATATTTTCGTCAACGCACTTCCCTCCTGGCATCATTACACATTCAACAGTGTGATGGTATAACCGACCACACCATTGACTATGTACCAGTATCGGGAGGGTGGTGCGGTGACCAAACTATGCACCCTGAGGCATATAGTTTAGGCAGTACACCGCCCTCCTGACATCACTACATGGTCAACGGTGTGGTCGTTTAAATGACCGCACCGTTGACTATGTCCAAGGTCAGGAGGGCGGTGCACTGACCAAAATATCTACCCCAGGGTGCAGATTTTGGTCAACGCACCACCCTCCTGAACTTGGACATGGTCAACAGTGCGCCCGAGTAACTGACCACGCCGAAATTTATGTAATTTTAAAAAAGCATGACGAGTTGTTTTGGTACTGCACTGGAACTGGTGCAAATACTATTAGCATCGGTCACAGTGCGTCCTGTAAATTTACAGGCAGTACCGCGAACTGGTGTGAGCCAAATGGCTCGATCGCACCACGTAGGATTTTTTTTTTTAAATGGTGAATTTTAAGTTATTTTACAAAACTAATCCACTAAAAATTTTGATTATGGAGAAACAATTAAATTACATGTACATTTGGGTGTCGAGGATGCATATTTTCTATAGAATTTGTAAAACTAAATTTTCCCACTGTTTTGCAAAATTCGAAATCAAGATGGTGGGCAATGGATGGTTGCAGTGAGTGCAATGGGAGCACTGATGGCAGGGCGCCTCACACAAGGTAAATTCACACCGGTGCTTGAGAGCTCTAGATAACTGAAGAAGTGAAAAATGCAAATTTTTTGTCATAATTGTTTTTATTTAACCCCGTTCTAGTGCGTGGGTTTTTGAGGCGCACTGGGCGGTTTCTTCCAACTGCACCGAGAGGTTTTCGTTTTGGCGCGAGTTCCAAGATGCACTAGGGCTGAATCTATGTAGAGCAACGGTGTGGTACAGTAATTAGATGCACCAGGTAGGTTTGTACGGAGAGCACTGTGTCTCAGTGTGCCAATTTGTAGTACACACCGGTGCTTTTCTATTGGAATGCATCGATGCAGTGTAGGATGAGAAACACACCGGAGAAAAAACATCCATAAAAACTTCCACCCGCCAACCTCGTCTAGTAACCTCCGTTACAAATGGATATTTGGGCTATTTTTATAAAGGGTTCCTCAAAATTATCCGCTAGAGGGTCTTTTCCTTGTAGTGAAATAAGCTCATTTGAATGGGGGCTCTAAATTCTTGCAAGGCCCATGCACTTGCATAGAAGAAATGTAGTAAGAAGAACAAGTAGAAAAAAAAGCGTGAAAGGGAAATAAATAATAAGAAATAAGGAAAAGAAAAACCAATTTAGGATTGTTTTCATTATAAGGGAGGAAATTCTGAAAAAGAGAGAACAAATTTCACATACTATAGCAAGGGATTTCATCCAAAATGTGCATGTATGAAGAAGACAATTGACTTCATGGAACTAGCCCTCCAACACCATCATATCAAGGAATACATTCTAGATAATGCCAAGAAGAAGTAAGGAGACATGTAATTAGAATACAAAGGTAAGTTTCATGCTTTTGTCTCCATAACTTATTCTCCTAACACTTGGATTCTTGATTCACGAGACACTTGTGATATGGATTATTCATCTCATACTTTGTCTTACTTGGAGTCTCATATTAGACCACCTATTTCGATGGGAGATCGATCCAATAGGATCCAAAAAGTCCCAAAAATTGATGTTCTCAAATCTCAAAAAAACTAGCACCAAGTATTAGATCTCGTTGAGATGATTCCAATGGCGCGAATGATAGCTCAATCTAAGCCCATATGAGGAAGATATTCTCATCTGAAGATTGGCACAAAAAATAAAATTTATTGTGAAAGTAATACCACATGGAAGTACTAGAAGGCACCATGTGGCACTATGCACATACAGGTGGACCTATGCCAGGATGACACATGGAAAACTATGGTTGGTGGATAGGGTGCTAACAAGGTAACATGTGGACAGTCTGACTAGTTTATGTGGCTCTGATGAGGTCCCAAGTGGACTAGTGGTGTGATTCCATGTGGAACAATGAAATGGTTCCACATGGAGCCATGGTGGCTGCCCAAAGGGCCCACGTTCCTGGGTCAAAGAACAGAGTTGGAGCCAATGGGGTTTGAACCCACGACCTTTGAGTCAACATGGAAATACCTAACCAAAGCTACGAGTTAATTTTTTAAAATGAGTGTGCCAAATCATATTTAAAGTGATTACATGTATTGTTTTAAAAATTGGTGGCAGTCCACCATATTTGGTATCACCGCCAACTCATAGTGCCAACCAACCGTGACCAAAACCTCTACACACAAATGACCACACACATACACCAACAGTATAAAATTATGACATCATGTTTTATAATAAACATGCCATGGTTATAAAATGAGTGTGCCAGATCATATTTAAATTGATTACATAAATTTGTTTAAAAATGGGTTGTAGGACACCATATTTGGTGGCACTACCAACCCACACCACCAACTAACTGTGACGAAAACCTCTGCACACACAAATGACCACACACATCCCTTAATTGTATAACATTATGAAGTCAATTTTTGTAACACGAATTCCTTGGTTATACCATATGGCTATTTTTATAACCAACACACCCAAACAACAACAACAGGCAACGTCACCATGATATTGGACCAGGTTATATTATAATATTTGAGGGCTACGTATAAGCAAGGCCCACCATATTTACATATGTTTAAAACTTATATATATATATATATATATATATATATATATATATATATATATATATATATATATATATTATGTGGTGAAAAATATTATTTTTTGGTCAATACTAAAAGGGGGTTGTTAATGTATTTACACACTGTGGTAATCAAAATGATTGCAAGGTTGAATCTTGGATATGTTGTGAAAAAATGCTATATAAACCTCACATTTGAACCTAAATACAACCAATGAATGAAGGAGGCACAAACGTTTGGCTATAGAGACTTAATAAGTAGGCCGAGAGGGGACCTATTCCTAAGAGGACACAAAACAGAGGAGGTACATTTTTTAGCATATTGTAGAGAATATTCCAAGGGAATATTTTGAGAATATCCTATTCTGTTGTGGCATGAAATTTTAGGGAGAGGTGACAATACAAAAACCTAGTCAAGTTTATACTCATTTTTATCGAAATTTCACAAGGAATCCACTAATGCAGTTAGAATTTGGATTCGAGAAGTGGATTTCTGGGTCATCCCTAGATGTGAGGTATTTCCATGTATTTGCCATTATTTTTTTGAGATAACATAGAGGCCTCTCCAATTTGAATTTAGCCTCAAAGGTGTAGCTCACACGTTGTGACTAAACTCCGTTAACAAATATTGGTGCATTGTTTATAATGTCTTCGTTTTGTGTTTCTTCTTCATGGATGTTGTTTTTATGGTATTTTCATGCTCTTTGAGCAGTTTTATTTAACATCACCAAATAAAATATCCCGGATCATGTTGGTATCATAGTGGTATTATTTGATGTGAATTATGGGTGTGGATCCTTAACAGGGCGAAAGCCAAAGAGGGTGAAATAAAACTCAAGTATTTTTACCCCGATATGGGACGTGCAACACAGAGAAAGAAAATGGAGGATAATGACATGCACACAAAGAATGAGCAAGATTTCCACAAGGCCTTCTACCAGATGGCAGATTGGGTGGAATTTTTTTTTGCAGACTCTGGGAAAGGAGAATGGAAAAATAGGGGAATAAAGATGGAGATCTAACATACAATAATGCTTCATTACAACAAGGAAGTGGATAAGAACCTCTTGAATATCCACCTTCAAGTTAAAACTCTTTGTCTTCCCCTCATTATCATCATTCAAATAGTCATTATAAAAATGATTCTAAAAAGCCATTTTTAAATTTATATTCAAAATTTGACTTGTCCATGTTTAACGAAGAATCTAATGCAAATAACCTAAAAAATTGGATTATACATATTGAATTTTAATACGATATACATCATATTGAAGAGGATGAGGTGAAGATCCAGTTAGTGTCTCTTCAACTAGAAGGAACAACTCTTGTATGGTGGGAGACCAAACTTCAAAAAGGCATCAAACTCAATGGTAAAATCCTTTCATCACGGTCTAAGTTTATTTATGCATTGAGAGGGAAATTTCACCCATTGGGTTATAGGAAAAAATACATGATGGAGTGGCAACATTTGAGACAGGGTAAAGGTCACAATGTTCAAATTTTTACAAAAGAGTTTAGGAAGCGAACATTAGCATCGAATATTTATTTAGACTCACCAGAAGATTTGATGAAATATATTAGCACTTTACACAATTATCTTCATCACTCATTGTTGTTTTTTGATCCCACTAATATAGATGATGCAAGTGTGAGAGAAATTCATATTGATGAAATATATCGCTGATTCACTAGCTATTGCTGCTAGTAACTTCAAATTTCCTCTAGATGTCAAGGCAGACTATGATGTTCAAATAAAAAAAAAACCTTCAATTCCTGATAACATCAAACACTAGCAAGTGTTTTAGGATGACAAGAAAATTCAGAAAATTTTAGAGTGTGTTGAAGAGTTTATAGACATACAAATTGATGATGAGAAGGAGATTGTTGAAAACCAAAATAGAAGCCCTTTTAAGAAAACTATGCCTAGGAAAAACATTATAGATCTGAAAAATAACTATATTCCTAAGGGTTTAGTTCCTTTAGAAAGGTTGTTTGATAATAATGATGTTTTTATCATGCCTGAAAACAAAGTTGATGGAGAGAGTACAATAGAATGTAACATTGGTACAGAAGATCAACCAAAATTACTCAA
Source organism: Pinus albicaulis (assembly GCA_034641835.2). Classification (NCBI taxonomy): domain Eukaryota; kingdom Viridiplantae; phylum Streptophyta; class Pinopsida; order Pinales; family Pinaceae; genus Pinus; species Pinus albicaulis. The sequence continues at coordinate 398,425,817 of CM076581.1, forward strand.
AGTGTCCAAATTCCTTTCTCTTGAAACTAGAACAAAATATATCAAAATGCTGAAAGAATTTGCTAATATTTTTGCATGGTCTTATAGTGAGATGAAAACTTATGATATGAGCATAATGGAGCACAAGATTCCTTTGAAAACATATGCAAAGCCTATAGCACAAAAAATCAGACATATCAATCCCATGCTACTCCCAATCATTGAGAAAGAAATCAGAAAATTATGGGATGCAAAGATAATTCTTCCTTTGAGATTTTCTAACTGGGTAGCTAATATAGTCCCGGTTCGAAAATAGAATGGAGAGATAATAATTTGTGTCAATTTTCGCAACCTGAACCAGTGTTCCTTGAAAGATAACTATCCACTGCCCAAGATGGATTATATCTTGCAGAAGGTTGTAGGATCCAAAAGATTGTCAATGATTGATGGCTTTTCAAGCTATAATCAGATTTCAGTTGACAAGCAAGACACAGAAAAGATATCATTTACCACACACTGGGGCACATTCATGTACAACAAAATTCCATTTTTTTTATGAATGCAAGCGCAACCTTTCAACGGGAAATGGATATTTCCTTTGCAGGAGAAAAGGACAAATTTGTAGTCATATATTTGGATGACATCATGGTCTATTCAAAATCTGATGAAGACCACTTGAAACATTTGAAACAAGTTTCTGAGAAATGTAGAAAGTTTGGTTTGTCCTTAAAACCAAAAAAGTCATATTTTGTTTTCAAGAAGGTAAGTTATTGGGACATATTGTAACAGAAAGTGGAATCTGTATTGATCCGGGAAGAATAGAAGTTATTCAGAAGATTGGTTTGCCAAGGAATAAAAAAAAATCGTAGCCATTTTTAGGGAAAATAAATTTTATGATGTGTTTTGTTCCTAACTTTGTAGATTTGATCAAACATATAAATGTCTTGCTAAAAAAATATGCATAATTTAAGTGGCAAGATGAAGAAAATAATTCTTTTTCAGCAATTAAATCTTCCTTGACTGAATCTCCAGTTTTGATTAGCCTGATTTTGGAAATTATTTTCTGATTTTTTCATATGCTTCAGAAGAAACAATTGCAGTTGTCTTACTAGAGAAGAACAAGGAAGGTTTAGAGTAGACAATTTCATTTTTTAGTCATTCTTTAAGGGATGTTGAATTAAAGTACAAATTTACTGAAAAACAAGTATATGCACTAGTTAAGGCTTTGAAGTCTTTTCGAGTTTATGTGTTGCATTCAAAAATAGTTGCTTTTGTGCCCAATATCACTGTTAAAGATGTGTTTCTACAGCTAGATACAAATGGCAGAAGGGGACGATGGCTGACCAAAATTCTGGAATTTGATGTCGAAATCAAACCAACTAAATTAATAAAAGTTCAAGGCTTGGATCGCTTGATGGCTGAATCTAATTGCAAAGATTTAAATCTGAATTTAGAGGCAACTGAAGGAGAAGATGGAGAAGGTATTGCTAATTATCCTGAAATATTTAATTCAGATTGGTACAAGGATATAGTTTACTTTTTGTTAAATTTCAACTGTCCACATGAAATGGAGAAGTCTAAAAGGAGAGATTTTAAATTGAGAGCTGTGAAGTATTGCATTTTGGAAGACCATCTTTACTGGAAGGATCCTATTGGAGTCTTATTAAGATGTGTAGATGAAGAAGAATCCCAGGATATTATGACAGAGATGCATGCAAGAGTGTGTGGAGGGCATTTGTATTGGAGATCCACTGCAAACAAAATCTAAAGGGCTAGATATTATTGGCCAACTCTTTTCTCTAATTTTTTTCCAAAGCCAGGAGTTGTGTCAAATGTCAAAACTTTTTTGATAAATAGAAATTGCTAGCACTACCTCTCATTCCTATTTCAACAGATATTCCTTTCCAACAGTGGGGTCTATACTTCATCGGTGAAATTCATCCACCTTCATCAGGACAACATAGATGGGTTATCATAGCTACATACTATTTCACTAAATGGATTGAAGTTGTACCAACCAGGAATGCTACTGATACGGTAATTATCAAAATTCTATTGGAAAACATTATGTCAAGTTTTGGTTGTCGAGAGAAATTAGTAATTGATAATGAAATGGACATTAAGTTTGCTAAGATGTACAACTTTTGTCAGCAATATGGGATTGAATTGACTCATTCCACGCCTTATTACCCTCAAGGTAATGGATTGGCTGAGTCATCCAATAAAATTTTGGTGAGGATCATTAACAAAATTTTTCCTGAAAATAAGAGAAATTGGGACACTCATCTGATACATGCTCTGTGGGAAGATAGAGTTTGTGGTAAAAAATAAATTGAAATGTCTCCATTTCAGCTTGTATATGGTACTGATGCTGTAATACCTTTGAAATTAGCTCTTCCTGTGATGAGGTTCCTGCAAGATGAAGCTGATAATGAAAATATAGTCCAAAGGAGAATGCTACAGTTGATAGAGGCACACTAAATCAGAGAATCATTGCTGGAAAAAGTACAGAAGTATCAGGCTAAAGTCAAATTTGTTTTTTCCAAAAGAGAAAATCAGCAGTTGTTTCAAGGGAATGATTTGGTGCTACGTTGAGATGTTAGGAGAGAAGACCATGGAAAGCATGGTGAGTTTGAGAATTTGTGGTTTGGGCCATTTCAAATTGCTGAAGTCTTGGAGAACAATAATTTTCTGCTCAAACATCTGAATGATGATCAGCTGACTGGAGGCCCAGTCAATGGTCATTTTCTTAAGAAGTTCTTTTTTTAGTAATTCAATTGAGTCATTCCATTGTAAATATCTGGTTTGATGTGTCAATAAACTCCATCCCCAATGGTACTTATGTATGTATATATGGCTAGTCTTGAGTCCAATATGTCAATGGTCAATCCTAGTCTTTATTTTCAAGAAGTAGGCTTTTGATTTTCAAGATTTTTTGAGGCACTCAGTCTACAGTCCTTGGAGCCTCACAAGGAGGACTTCATCCACAATAGGAGCCACTGTTAGCACTAAAAATTTAAATGGTGTAATCACCATTGTGTCACTATTTTCAATTTTCTTTAATGTCCTAGTCCATGTCCAAGTTTGAGTCATTTCCAACGAAGGTGAAAAAGAGTCCCAAAATCAAGGTACTTTTAAGTGAATAGGTGTCATTAGTGTTTTAGAATCATAAAATAAGTTAAAATCATTACTTTGACTTATGTTAGTGCTGATTTTCAGTAGTTGTTTGGGTAAAAAAGTTGCAGTCATCTTGTCTGGAATAATAGCTACCTTTGTTGTGATTTCATTTTCAAAACAGTAATGCAATAAAGGGCAGCTATTTCTCATAAATGAAATTTATATATTTCACACAGTGAAAAACACAACTATTTCACTGAGATTTTGGTTATCTCAATTTAGAGGTAAAGACAATTTTTCATCAAGCATATAGGAGTAGCAGAGAATGTTTAAAGGCAAGGACCATTCATATTTGAATATCATTGAAAACCCTTATGCTACGAATATAATTATTCTTTTAATTAAGATTAATTATTATTTGATCCAAGGGGATTATCATTAATGAATGGTTAATTTACCTAGGCTACTAACCTATAGCCATTTCACCTAAGTCAAGAAGAGATTATAGTACAAGGAATCTGACATTTAATGATAATGTGGAGTGTGAGGCTTAATGGGATGACTTGGCACTAGTTTTTGAATTGTTTCAAAACATGTCATTACTCATTGCCATAATTGTAGGCACGAAATTAGAGAAGAGAGATTATTTTTCACTCAACCTAAGTCCTCTATGCATGCTACAGGTAAATAGAGACCATCCCTCCAGCAAGCAGTTTCAATTTTCAAAGCAAGCAAATCAAGGCTTCATGGACAACATTGTAACCCGAGTTCAACAGTTGTGTTTGTGAGCAGTTCAGCTGTCAGAAAAATGGGTAAGGAGGAAATGTGAATAGGTCAGAGCCAACTAATACAATATTTGTGGATGCAAGGGCTAAATCACAGTTCAAATCTGCAGGTTGGTATAATTTCTTGCAATTTTTTCCTCGGTGAACATGGCTCTAGCTCAGGCTTTCGCTGAGACTTTTGATGGTGAAAAGGTCAAGTTAGGCAGCAAAACGTTCAACATTTCCGAGGCTATCATAGCCCGTGCAACCCATACTTCTGCAACTGGTGAAAAATGGTATAAGAGCAAAGTGCTTCCTGAAGAAGTAATTTAGTACCTGAAGCCCGAATATGCTAATATTAAGTGGAATCCAACTGCTCACATCTCTTTTTTTAGGGCCGAGTGGCGGCATATTATTACCTCAGTTCAAGAATACATCACATGTGAAGGGAGGTTTTATTCTATTCATCGTTATCAGTTAAGGTTCCTTGCTCACATCTTTGGATATAAACCTCTGAACCTACCCTATTTTTTGTATAAATCTCTGCTTAAAATGTCCCTCAAGCTACAGAAAATTTGAAACTACTCCTTGCACAATTTTTATCAGAGAGGGCTAATTAAAATTTTAGTTTTCTATCATCTCATAAAGAAGAAAATTACTTGGGATAGGTTTTTAAGAGAGGAAGGGTTTGGCAGCATTAATTCCAGAAGAAAGGTAGGGAGGCCGAAGAAAAAATACATCCATGAGGAAACCAGTGTTGCCCCTGTTTCATACATTTCACCATCTAACTATGTACATTCGTTAGTCTTCTGTCAAATTAACACTACCTTTATCTCAGACAAAAGTTTCCCCAGTAGCTCAAGTAGAAAGGATGCAAATCCTATTCCTACACTAGCAGTATCACCAGTTGATGAAGTTTATGTCAGTAGCTCACCTAGGGAACCCCAAAACCTAAGGTATTTCATGGACGAATACAAGAAGAAACTGCAACAGAAAAAGGCAAAGTCTCCTAAGAATCCTATGTCAAAGGACACAGAAAAAATTGCCTCCTCTTCACGAAGACAGCCTAAGAAGAAACTCTTCATGGCAGAATATCCAGTGGAAGTCAACCCTAGACTTCTTGCACCTAAGCTTGTTTTATCACCAGTGGAAGTAAACCCTGGTATGGAAAGTTCAAGCCATGTTCCTGAGTCATCTCATAAAGTACAACCAAGTAGTGGCACATCTCTCATAGAGTCCACCCTCTCACATGTTTTTATTTCTCTCAAGAAAGGAAAATTTAAAATGATAGAGCCTTCCATAGAAGAAGAACCTACTTTGGCTAAATTAGTTTCCTCCATTTGTTCTTCGATCAAGAAGAGGAAGAAAAATGAGATACACTCATATTCCTCATTTGAAGATAGTAGTGACCCTGAGTACACAGAGTCAGAAGATGAGGAGGCAGAGTCTAATAAATTTATACATGGAGGAAAGAGCTCCAAATTCAACCCTAATCCCTATGTAAAAATACCTCATACTAGACCCAAAAACAAACTCGAGATGAACAACAAGTTGATTGCAAATCCTAAATTAAGACATGAAATTATCAACATTAAAGAGATCCCAGAAGACAAAATTGAAAGGAAGAAGAAAACTAAGTCAAAGAGCCAAGCACAGAGAAAGAGGTCTGATAAAAGGGTGACTAAAGCAGAGGCCATTAGAATCCTTACTTCTATTTTGGACCTTTGGAGAATGAAGAACAGGGTTGACTTGGAGAAACTTTTTGGGTAAATGTTCCATGTTTTCTGGATATAGCTACCTTTTCTGCGAAGGTAGCAATTATTTTGAAATATCAACATGTGATGGAAATGGGCTTCTTTTTGGTTTGAATCACGATGGTCACATTAAACACGTGAAGTGGAGGGTATTTTCAGTTGCAACGGATGCTGCCAGGTGTCTTGTATCCAGTCTTCTCCGAAATACCATGGTTCTATTTTTCACATTTAAAAGGAGACAACCACATGTCACTCCCACATTTTTTACACTTTTTACTGAATATTGGTTGCACCAAAACAAGAGAGTGGTCTTCAAATAGGCTACCACTTCATATAACCATTTCGGAGTGACAAAGTTCATGATGCCTTCATGATATTTATCTTGTTTTTAATATAGCACTTTACATTTAAGATTAATGGATAAGCCTCACCTCTTGAACGAGGTTGTAATGACTTTTGAAATAGATTTAACTTTTTCTGTGGATGACAGTATCATATTTTGTATATATATGCCAAACTAATATGAAGTCAAGGTTGGTGGTTTTAGAATTTTTGACCATATGATCTGTAATCTTTTTTTGTGAATGAAATGGAATGATACTACTAAGGACTTATTACCAATTTGTTGTGTGTATTGTCTACTTTACTTGTGTTTCCATATCTCCTTTCTTTTAGTTATAGTTTGCAAACCATTATGCTATTATGTGTTCCTATCAGTCACTTAAGCATGTTATGTGTTTTATCAATTTTTTTTAGTCTCGCACAGTGAGAATTCCTGGTAAAATAAATGTTATGACAGTGGAAGGGCATCACTCATGATAGTTATTCTTCATGATATTTCAGTGAGAATCTTGTCATACTAAAAATAGGTTTCTCTTAGTGGAATATTGTCAAACTGCTACTTTTGTGAATTTCTACCAAATGGAGTATATTTCTGTTTTATAGACCTACTATTTCCTCTCTCATCTTACAGTTTCCTCTCCTCATAGGCTAAAAAATTGCACTCTGCTACCACATCAAGTTACAATACCCTCAGTAGTAGAACTGTGGATTTGACTGAAATATCTTTTCAATGAATCAAGGTTTATACCACCTACCAATCTCATAAAACAAATCATTAAATTACCTCTGATTTTAGGATGTGTCTGGTCAGGTGCTTGCTGCATTCCGCATGTTGATTCCAGTGCCAAAACCATGGAGACTCAAGACAATATGATCTCGAACTCCCTCCAATAAGATATTTCTCACCTTTGCTACCTTATTCTGCCATGCATAAAGAAGTTTGGCATCTGCTGCCATGGGCTTGGGAATATCAGTATCTATGAATTCATTCAACCTATTTTCCTCCAACACTGCCTCCATCCTTTCCTTCCATGCAATATAATTCAAATTTCCCTCGAGTGCAATATTCGAATCTCAAGCCATTGAAAGACATCTTGATCTCCTACTGGACCCTGAAGAATAAATATGAAAATTTGAAAATTTTCAAGACAAAATAAATTTCTTCTCCACTATTGTGATTCCTAGAACTCTAATACCATGTAGAAATTGTATAGAAACTCTATACCAAAGTATTTAATCCGATCATGTAATGTGATAAAACAAGATATTGAATTGTTCTACTATATTTGTGGAATATAAAACACAATCGCTCAATCACATGCAAGTAAGAGAAAGGAATTTATCAATCACACAACACAAGATGTTCTTGGGGAAATAACCTGCTCAAAATCCCTCTATCATATATTTTACATAGTCAAAGAATCATGAAACAATACAATGATTTCTCACACCGAGAAAATTCTACACTACCGATTGTCTCACCCTGATCCTTCTCAAAACTGACTAGCAATTCTCAGGAAAAATTGACTAATACTTAGCCAATTCTTAGCCCTTGCTTAGCCCAGACTTGCTGACACAATCCTTATTCAATTAATCCCTATTAAATAGGATAATAAACCTTCCTTGATTGTGCAATATATCATGGTCTTCCTCTGACTTTATAACTGCACCTAGGAAATTTGCTAATAATACAACTGATAGTTATCTTCCCTTTAACCTTTGTCTCAACTGGGTCTTCATTAGAATTGACATGGATGTAGCTATTAATAGTGAATCATTAGTTATCTTATTGATCACTACTTGTGAATTAAATCTAATTTTTTTCATTGGACCTCTCACTAGCTCAACACTTAGTTAGAATTAGTTAAACTGATGTTAACTCAATTAATTTGAGTTAACTGATTATGATCAAACCACACTAGTGCTACAACTAAAAATGGACCCCAAAAATAATAGAATCACTCTACATGCCTCATATTATAGCCTCAACTCAAAATTCTTGAGCTAACTTAGTCTTCTTAACTTAGTTAACTAATACAAGTTGTTATGAGATGAAATTACAATTTATTGTCCAATTTATTTAAGGGAAAAATAAATTAGATGCCCAAATTTAGCACTAATGTGTAACTAAATTCCTCATCAATGTGTGACTGGAATCCCACACTAGTATGTGGTCAATTTTTTTCCTTTCTGGTTGCCAATTTCACTCTTTCTTGTTGCAAATTTCAACAATATACGAAGTTATACGTAGAGCGCAAATTCAAATAAAGCACCGGATCCATAGTTAGAGGTGACATACTGATGAAAGGGATACGAGAAACATTGAGTGAGCACATTGGAATTTTTCCATGGGGACACATGTGTGGTGGTGCGTAAAGCCTCACAAGGTTATAGTCAATAGGGAAATTCAAGTGTGCACTCCCCCTCTAGTTGATGTAAGTGGTATCACCCCCCCCCCCCTAATCCATAGGAGCCATGTATTTTATTTCCAAAAATATCTATCATTGTATTAAATCGGTGGAACCTCGCGAGTGATGAAGCCCCACCCTCCCCTTGATAACATAATATGGTAACCCTTGACCCCACAATTAACATAATATGGTAACCCTTGACCCCACAATTGACATATGTTGCTTATCTGTGTGGGCAACCGTGACTGTTGGGAGAAAGCCCGACATCACCCAACCACCAAAATTTTTGTATGAGCATTGGGTTGAGCCCTTGATGAGGGTTTTGAATTGTGACACTAGAAACTTTGGAGTACTGATAAGGTTTTGAGCACCTATATTTTGGTCCTGTGGGTAGACTGAAGGCTAGAGAGAGACTCAAGCACTACAAGGAGAAAAATGAAGGTCTCACTACATAGTTTCATTGCATCAAGTGGTATTAGAGAATGGATTTTTTTAGAGATTGAGGCTCGATAAGTAAATTTTGGAGAAGAATTATTTAGAATCTACTAAAAATATGCCACCCAAAAGAGGAGGTCAAGAGAGAAATAGGGTGGATAAAGAATAGAGATAGGAGATGAAGCCTATCTAGGAAAGAATGGATGCCATGGAGATAAATTGGAGAAGAGAACATAATGGGGGGGGGCATCAATGAGAGAAAATATACAAGCTTAGAAGAGGATATGGAAATATTTCTGGGAATAGAGAAAGCAAAGGAACAACTGATAAATCTGGTTACCGAAGTAGAGTTGAGGCCGAAGATGGAGTGCCATTGTATGATGGAAACTAGCATGTGAAATAATTGCTTGACTAGAATAGTATGTTGGATAAGTACCTTGACTATGAAGATGTGGAGGATGACTAGAAGGTTAAATATGTAATGATCGAACTAAGGGGACACACAAGATTATGGTGGGATGAATTGCATTTAGATTGGAGGAGAAAGGTAAAGACAAAGATTAAGAGTTGGGACAGAATGGTGGCCAAGTTTAAAATAAAATTTATGCTCAAGGATTACCAGCTAAATAGTTTTAGGCAACTGCAAAATATAAGGAAAAAAATCTATGACAGTGAATGAGTACACTAAATAATTCTACAGGTTCAATATTAGAGTAGGCCACTTAGAGGAATATGTTGAGAAGGTTGATAGATATATAAATGGCCCAGGGTATGATATTCATGATGAAATTGGTCTCTTTCCCCTAAAGAGAGTGGAAGATGCCTATTAGGTATAATTAAGAGCAGGATAAAATTGGCCAGAAAATAAAGCCAACGGAGTAGAGGAAGGAGTCCAACCAAAAGAAAAGGACCTTCTAGTAGAGGAATATTCCAAACTACAAGAGAATAAGTAGGGAGCTATGGTAGCCAATCATCTGAGAGGAGGAGAAACAAGGGGTAGAATATTATTCTCAAGAGGAATAGGAAGAGGAATAGAAGTTAGGTTTTATATATGTGGAAAGACATGACATATGCCATGGAATTGTCCTGAAAATAAGATGGACAATCAGAGAGAGGCTCATATTGCAAAAGCCAAAGAAAAAAAACATAATCCAGACATAAAGGAATAAGCTACTAAGATGTGTGAGTCATTGATGTTGAAGATAATATTGGTTAAAGATGAGAAGGAAACTCATGAACCAACACATAGGAGAAGTTTGTTGAGGACAATGTGCAAATATAAAGGGGAAATGTTGCAAAAGAACCATTGACAGTGGTAGCACTCACAATCTGGTTTCTACATTGATGTGGAGAATTTATGATTATAGAAGATGATGCATCCTACTCCATATCGAGTGTCGTGGATGAAAAAATTAAAGTAGAATTCTATATTCGTAATTATACATATGAAGTGTTATGTGACATTATGCCTATGGATGTTTGTCACATTTTATTGGGAAGACCATGGCAGTATGACATGATATCTATCCATGACCAAAGGAGAAATACATACACCCGTGAAAAATAGGGTCATAATCATGCACTACTACCACTGAATGATGAAAGGAAAAAGGAATAAGTAGGCCCAAGCATGTTGGTGATGAGTAGGAATGTGTTTCTATAATAAATCAAGGAAGAAAAAGAGGTACAACTTTCTTTAATTGGAAAATCATGAGTATTTCTTGCTAATATTACTTTAAGTGATTTTTCTAATGAAATTAAATAATTGAAATTTATAATATTATTATTAATGAGTTTCCCAATGAATTACCACCCAAGAGGAGCATTAGTTACCAATATCACATAGATCTGACCCCAGGATCTAGTCTACCCAATAAGGCATCCTATAGGATGACACCCAAGGAGAATGAGGAAATAAAAAATTAGCTTCAAGGGCTATTGGATAGGTTAATGATTAGAGAAATTTTGAGCCCTTATGTTGTACTTGTAGTTTTAAGTCCAAAGAAGGATGGAGGTTGGAGAATGTCCACCGAATTTAGGGAAATAAACAAAATAAAAATAAGGTATATATTCCCTTTATACCCTAATTTAATTTAATGGAATGTTTGAGTGGTGATAATTTATTTTCAAAAATAGATTTGAAAAATGGGTATCATCAAATTAGAATGAGAGAATGTGACGAGTGGAAAAAAACCTTTAAAAATAATTATGGGATGTATGAGTGGTTGGTTATTCCTTTTGGCTTAAATAATTCACCCAGTACATTCATGAAAATCATGAAAAAAGTTCTAAATGAATTTATTGGTATAATTATGATTTTATATCTTGATGAAATTCTTGTTTATGAAAAAACAAGAGAATAACATTTAAGGTTCTAAAAACTAGTGTTGAGATAGCTACAATAGGAGAAAATTTTAAGAAATTTGAAGAGATGTTCCTTCATGAAAATGGAGATAGTCTTGTTGGGTTTTGTGATTATCCCAAAAGGAATGGAGATGGATCCAAATAAGGTAAAATATATAAATGAGTGGCCTTCTCCAAGAAATGTTTACGAGGTAAGGATTTATCATGGATTGGCTAGTTTTTACAGAAAATTCATTTGGAATTCCATCCATATATGTGCACCAATAGTTGAAATTATTAAGAAGGACCAACAAACATTTTCATGGACAAAAACAAGTGAAAGGGTATTTAAATTTCTAAAAGAAAAGAAAAAAAGAAAATTTTTCTAACCCTACCATATTTCTATAAAAAAATTGAAATAAAATGTGATGCAAGTGGGACAACCATTGGAGTTTTTTTGAGTAAAAAGATAAGACCATTTCTTATTTCAACGAAAATTTGAACAAGGCCAAGAAAAAATACTCTACCCTTGTCAAGGATTTTTATGCAATAATTTAATATTTAAATAAGAGGAGGCATTATATTATTACCAAGGAATTTATTATGTACACTAGCAGTCATGCCATAGAACTCATAATAATGCAAGAGAAGCTAAACTACAGAAATACCAAACGGGTAGAGTTTATGCAAATTTTACTTTTTTTCTCAAAAACATTAGTAGAAATGCTAACAAGATAGTAGATTCTTTGAGCATGATATGTTTTGTTTTGAAAGGACTAAAAATAAATTATTTCGGATTCAAACATCTTAAGGAAATGTAAAAGGATGATCCATAATTTGGGACAACTTATGAAGCATGTGAGAGCCCAATGTTGCAATATATGAGCTCTTGGATGGAGTATATGATTCAAGAAGAGTTAGTATTTGAAAGAAACCAACTATGTATCCCTATATGCTCAATGAGACACAACCCCTGGAAAGAAAAACATAGCAAAGGATTAGATGGCCACTTTGGGCACGATAAAACCTATGCTCAACTAATTTCTTCTTATTTATGGCTGAGTATGAGGTCTGATGTAAAGAATTTTTTTGGACAGTTGTAAAATTTGTCAATATGCAAAAAGAAAGAAAAACAAATTTTGGTTTATATTAGCCTTTACCCATATCGAGTCGACCATGGGATGTTGTAAGCATGGATTTTGTTTTGGGTTTACCTAGAACATAGAGGGAAATGATTCAATTTATGTAGTTTTAGATAGATTCTCCAAGATGGATAATTTTATACCTCCTCGTAAAACCAATGATGTAATCCACATTGAAAATTTTATTTTCAAACAAAGTATGAAGCCATATGGATTGACCATGAATATAGTTTTAGAAAGGGACACAAAATTTGTTGGGAAAATTTGGAGGAATTTGTGGAAGAAGCTTGGGACAAACCTTTCATATATCTTAGCTTATCATCCACAAATAGATGGAGAAATCTAAGTAGTAAACAAAATCTTGGGAAATTTTTTGAGATTCTTGGTAAATGAGCACAACAAGTAGTGGTATCAAGTCCTTCCATTGGCTAAATTTTCCTACAATGATTATCCTAGTAGTAGCACAAGAAGAAATCCATTTCAAATTGTATATGATATGCACCCCAAAGGAACTTTTAAACTTAGAAAATTCGGAAAAGAGGAACTGAGAAGTGCTTATGTAGAGAAATTTTCTACAAAAATGTTGAATTTGCATGGAAAAGTTAAGGTACAACTTCAGGATAGCATCCACAAAAATAAGAAAAGGGTAGACCTGAGAAAAAGAGAAGTTAGTTTTGAATTTGAGGATATGGCACTAGCCCATTTTAGAAAGGATAGGTTCCAAAGAAATGAATATAACAAATTGAAGATGAAGAAGATAATACCTTGTAAAATCTTGAGGAAATTTTCAGCCAATGCTTATGAGATTGAATTTCAACTTGATATTGGAATATCACCTATTTTTCTTATTGTAGACTTGTATCCCTATAGAGAACCAAAAGTAGAGGATGAAGAGGATCAAGAGGAGATTCAATGGAAGAAGAAATTATCTACAACTGAGAAGTTGCATATGGAGAAGATCCTTGATCATAGAATTGCAAAGAAAACTATGAAGAGAGATTACTATGAGTATCTAGTCAAGCGGAAGGGTCTTAAAACTAAAGATGCAATCTAGACGAGTGATGAAAAGATAAAAAAACATGGAATACCTATTGAAGGAATCATGGATAAGAGTCCATGAAATATATTTTTGTTCTATGGGAGTCTGATGCATGAGCATCCAACATAATTTTCCTTTTCTCTTGATATGAAAAATAATTTATGTAGAATATATATTCAACATAGGAACTTGTTAGTTTTGCTAAGGTCCCCTTAGAGGACATATGTAAATAACTAATAATATTAGGTGGCATCTAGCTTCTAGAAATAGGGACAAATGTAATCATTGAAGAAGGTTGTTAGTTATAGCCCATTTTTTCTAAAGGAGATTGTTCAGGAGGTAAATCCCCTCTGCGGACAGAGGTGATCCCTACTAGCCCAGCAGGGGTCTAGCAACAATCATCAAATGCTACAGCGCAAGTTCCTAATTGCGAATAAATAAGCCAATGATGGAGGCCTACCTGGAGTCCAGTGCTATGATTCGTAGAAGAGACAGCGTTCCCGTTCCTCAGCCTCGGCAGATCACGATCCCCACGATCTCCGTGAATGGACACCTACACATGCAAGAAACAACACGAATACAAGCATAAAATCCAGAATACGCAACTATATATCAGTCAGAAAGGATATAACTCATTATTAACATAAGTGAAAACAGAGTGGAACCATAACCGTAATCATTCATTAAATAACAATCGAAAGAGAGTACAACCAATGTTCTGACGTCGCAGTCTCCTTCGGATGGGTCTCCAGTCATTCACGTCTCGCAAAGCTCACCAGGGAAAGGGCAAACCTCTCCAGAGTCTCTCGACGATAGTCTCCTTACTTGAGTCGGCCTTAAGGGAAGAAAGAGGACTCTTACAGCACAAAGGCTCTTGGGAATTTGGAGATTCAAAGCTTAGGCACTTCAAGACTAGCTTTCAATGGCAATAGGCAAGCTTTTATAGATGGGGAAGGAGGGAGTTGGGATCCCTATTATTGTGGGATTGGCCCTATCATCAAGGAAGGTTCCATGAAAGGTGGCAAACCACTTCCCTTCCATGGAAATCCCGTAGCCAAACCTCCCAACTCAAGATAGGCATTAGTTTCTGAGTTTGTTGAAACACAACTTCCGCCATCTTTATTTAAAAAAACACTCCTTAAATTGGCTGGCGCGACTGCTGCTCTGGGACAGAGCGCCAGTTGGCGCGGCCTCTTTGTAGTATTTTCCCCATTGGCGCGAGTGATGAACTGTCTGCCCGCGCCAATGCAAAAGGATATGTTTTCATGGTTTTTTTCAAGGAGATGTCTTTAGGGAAATTGAAGCTCATGTTTAGAGGAATGCATTGATAATGATTTCAAGGCATGACAATGTTCACAAGTCACAAAATGGGTCCTCCATTGTGCGGGATGGGGAATGGTAGGGACGATGACAAATTACTGTGTAACAGATGCCCCCTAAAGTATGAGGCTTGAGAGAGAGAGGGGTGAAATGCTTTATGAGAACATGTTCAACTGAAGCCCTGCCGTCGGAAAACCTGCGTAGAAAAATACAACTGATATCTCAAGTACATGATGTATATGCGGTATGGGCGCAGCCATTCGAAACAGAGTACACTATAATATGGATCCAAGGTATGGGCGCAGCCATCCGTCGAGGATCAAATAAATAGACTCAGGTATGGTCGCAGCCATCCAATCAGTGAGTCATGTACATAATGATAATAATCCACAATCGCAGCCTGGATTACAACAGAAACAATCCAGGGTCTTGCGCTCCATCTCGACCCAAACAAAGTACAAGTTCAAGCATGCGAATATGTGAGCTGAAGTCGAGCATGCAAGAACATCTTCTGATTACCAGACAATGATGAGAGCTCTTAACAGACGCGAGAGGGACCACCAATAATGAAAATGGCCCTCAAGGTACTACAGGTACAATCTACGGCATGTGAATCAATGAGCTGGCGTCGAACACCCATAGAATCACTCGATCGGAGGCCAATGATGAAGACCCCACGTCGAATGCGACGAACCTGCCATTGAGGCATGCAAGCTCCAAGGTACCATAAAGGAGTCTCTAGATCAACTTCCTGGATAATGAGCTGAAGTCGACAGGAAGTGACCTTGATCGAAGGTGGGCCATAATGTTTCCCACATCATCGACACGAGACAGAGGAACATGATGTTTTTTTTTTGAATCAGGATCGTAGGAGAATCAGAGGAAGGCTGATATTTGCAGAGGTCAACTTCTCTTGAACCTATAAATGGCAGGACAGTGGACTTGGCAGTATTTGACATCAACGGATCAGAGGTCATGGTGACGAGGCAATGAGCAGATGAGAGGTCAAAAGGGATTATCCGAACCCACGGAGGCAAAGTGAATAAACGAGATGAGATGTCCCCAACCCGACATGAATGCAGACAAGTGCCATGTTCAAGAGCGACATACGGTCGACGACAACGATGATGGTTCCATTTTTTCCCCCACCATTTCTGGCGAGTACCCCAATTATTTTTGATAACAAGCTTGAAGGGGATAGCATATGCTCGTAATATAAGTCTGCCCTTCGGGCGAATCCATCCTAGTGCATTTAACGAGTCCTAGGAAGGAGAAACTCGAAGAACGTCATTTCAACTAGATCCAATGTCATCAAGGTTTAACGAGTCTGAAAAAGGGAGAACTCGGCGTCTTTTCATGTTTAGAGAGTTTGAAAAGACAACAGAAAAGTAAACTCCACAGGTCCCTTTTCATAAATAGTTACTCAGATCCAAAAAGGTAGAAAACAATATCCGAGAAAACCTCCTAGTCGCGATCGGCTAGGGTATTCCTTTTTCGTAATCAATCTATCACAGCCCGAAAAAGGGGTAAACGTATACTAGGTAGATGTCGATTCGTGTCCATTTTAACGAGATCGAAACGACAAGGGCCTTGGCAATCTTTTCATGTTTAGAGAGTCAGAAAAGAGCTGAAAGATGACTCCAAAGTGACTTTTTCGTGTATTTACCGAGTCCGAAAAAGTATAAAATACAACTCGTTTCCACCGTTAAAGTCGCAAAAACCTGCTGCTGCACATACCAAGCAAGCGTAAAACCCATTTTCGACATAACATATTAAAATATTTGATAAAAATAACTTTTAAAACCCATCCTATGTCGAAAAATTTATAAATATGCCAAAATGGTAAAAATAAAATTACATTTACTATTTACCTTGGTAAAAAGCAGCAGTGGTCCATTTTGGAGTGCAAACTTCTGACGGTGATTGCGACAAATCCGGTTGACCATTCAGATTCTTGTCTGCTACAGGTAAGAGGCACTTCTCTATACTTCATTTCAATCCATTTTTTGATAGTTTTCCCTCATATATCAGGCTCTGTGGCAACTTTTTGAATTTTTAGGGCTGCACTCATTGGCGCAGACATCGGGCACGGACCCACGCCAATGGGCTTTTCTATGCAAAGGGCTCGTGCCATGTGGCGCGACTGTTCACAAAATAGCCGCGCCAGTGGCCGAACCCAAATTTCCGCCTAGAAATTCGAAATTTTAATTATTTTAAATGAAATTTGAAGCCTACCAGAGATCTAATTAATGGTTTATGACCATGTGGATGCAGGAAATCAAGCAAAATGGTGATTGAGTGGAAAGAAAGAGAGCATGGAGAAGAGGATGAATAGGCCATAAAAATTGAGGCTTGCATGAATGCCCTCAGAAACTGTGGGCTAAAGAAGTTCTTCCTTACACCCTATTTACGAGCTCAGCCCAAGCTCCTCCAGTATTTGATCAGTATTTGGGACGAACAGGAACAAGTGTTCAGGTTGTGAGGCCAAGTATTGGAGCTGGAGGTTCCTGATGTGTATTTCATAACAAAATTGTCTCGCAGAGGTCTGGTACCCGTCTTGACTGGGAGCAGACCATCTGGCGAGAAGATGGAGGAAGTGATGGCACAAGTGTGCCCAAGAGCACAAATGGGATCAGGGAGCAAAAAGGTGGATATCCACACTATCCCCAATCTGGCATTGAGAGTTGTCCTACATACCATCACGCGAGCTGTAGGATCGCAGGCACTGCACGAGGCCACAAAGGCCCAACTTCTGCTGGCCTCATAATTCATGAGTCCCTTATTGTGTGACTGGGCTATAGCAGTAACAATAAACATGAAAAGATAGCTCACAAAATGCAAGCAAGCCAAATTGAAATAGTTTGGCTATGGTTCCATCTTGGTATCATTCATTCTGGAACGCTTACCAATATTCCAAGGCCAAGGGGCCATTGTAGCAGATCCGATTCCACGAGAGCCAAGAATGGCTCGCTGGGCAGCACTAATGCCCAGAGCTGGAGGCGGCCAACAGATGTCCTGGAGGCCGGAGTTTTTTAGGTGGTTACGGCACCAGTTGATTGTAGTGGAAGACTGGCCATATGCAGGAACTGACTTCACCGGAGACCCAGATCTCCCACTGCCAGAAGGAGATGACTGGGACGAGGATTTGGGTAAGACCTCATGTTTTTTGATTTTTATGTTTTATGATTTTTTTTTTGTTAATACACAATCGTCCTAACATGTTTTTATATGTGTATGCAGATGTGGGCCCCGAGAGACTAGCCGGTATGTCTCCAATCACGCGGAGGACTCTTCTCGCCCCTGATCCTCAGGCAGAGGGCGCATGAGGGGAGGAGTTGATCCAGAATCTCGAGGGCATTGCCCGAGGGATCCCGGACTATGCTCGGCTGGCGGATGTACCGATGGCGTACTAGCGTCATACGGTGGGGGTACCTAGTCGGATCCACCGACTTCTGAGATGCTTAGTGCGTGCAATTACATGTTATCATGAGCACCATGCGGATTAGACTCTTAGGGCTTTTACCACACATATTTTTTGAGAGACTTATCGTCTCTGGATGTATTTAAGACGATTATGTATATTTTTTACTTTATGTGACACACACTGTGCAAACATTTCAACACATATATATACATATATACATATGACTATTTTGGATGGATCTTTTACATGTGATGATGTTTTCTATATGTCATGCAAATGTCTAATACAAATGTAATCTAATGTATCAGTTACATAACAAACGACCCAATGCGAAATGTATTCACACAATGTATCTACTCACACATTTCATTTTTATCCAAGCTTAAAATCACACATGAACACACACATATGCAAACTATGCTTGAAATGAGGAAGACGGGCATGCCCCCCAGCATGGTGTCTCAATTCGAGGTGCATGCCCCTCAAGCTTCAGTCCATTGAAAATGGAGTGAAGGTTCAAAACAAAAGGCGAATTGAACATGCTCGTGTTTCATTATTTTAACGAGGTTGACACACTTAAAAGAACTATCCTCAAATAGCTTGTTTCATTGTTTTTAGGAGCTCGACACAAGTGGAGGAACTATGCTCCGAGAACCTGGTTTCATTTTTTAAAGAGCTTGACACAGGGAGGAAACTGTGCTCTAACCGACTTACATCAAAATGAACAAGAAGGCGGTGCTTCCAAGAGTTCCACTCCCAATGGAAGGAAAACGTCCTGGAAGTCAGAACCTAATGCCCCTAGTACACTATACACGATGGCGTCTTCACTGAGTGCGGGCACAGGGTAGGTAGCCACATAGTTGACCTGCGGTGGGGAAGATACAACGGGTGGATAAAAACCAGGAGGGGGTGATGGCGGACCAATTGCCCCATCAGGACCAAAGAATGACAGCTGATCAATGGTCACGATCCGTCCTTCATGTGGAAAACAGGCCACACGAAAAAGGGAGGAGACGAGCGCTCCCATGGCATAGGTATAATCGCGCCCCAGGAGCAGATTGAAATCCAAGGGGCCTGGAATGACCATTACGTCCATATGGACGGTTTTACCTCCCAAAGTAATCGGTAACCTTGGAAGGATCCCCAACGGTTGACTCGTCCTTCTGTTAAAAGTCAACAGATTCTGCGTAACAGGCGCAAGCGGCGGCGAACTGAAATCTTGCCAGGTAGTTGAGGATAGAATACTAACGGAGGCACCTTCGTCTATAATGGTGTTGGGTACGACCAGACCAAGAGCCTGTACTGTGATCTCGAAAGGCACGTAAGACGGAAGGCGGAATCCTGCAAATCGACTCCAATCAAAGGAGGCGACCAGACTACTCGGAGGGGATACCATCAAACCGAGAAGGTCTTCCCTTGGTGTTATGAAAGAAGAAGGAGCATCCTCCATAACCTCCATCTTGAAGGCGAGAGGGATATCCTCCAGAGCCTCCATCATGGGAGGCGGAGGAGCAGTTTCTTGAAGTACAAGGACAGGAGAATCTTTCTCCAAGTCTGAAGAATCTGAAGAAATCAGAAGGACATGGGGGGTGTGAGATCCACTCTCGATAGAAAAGACATGGTGTACCACGGACGGGGCCAGTTCAACCGATCCTACGACCAATGGTTGGTCGGGGATGGATTCGTAAATTTGAATTTCTGGGGGAGTGGGATCGACCAAGGATGACTCTTGACCAATTGTAGGATCAGCTGGCAGAGGACTCAAAGAAAGCTGATTATAACCAGGTGGAAGGCGTGGTGTAGAACTGGTTGGGTTGTCCAAAACTCGCTTGGCTTCATCCATATAAGGACAAAGGTGAATGACATGGTTCCCTTCACACAACTTACAGGGATTGGTGATCTTACCCTGCTTCTTAGGAGCCTTATCAGTACCAGTTGAAGACGTGCCCCCAACCTGACTCCCGGAAGTCAAAGGTAACGGCGGATGGCCATCGGACCATGCTTTGAGCACCTTGGGGATGCCAGGGCAGACTCGAAGAAGATGGTCTCCCGTGCACAACAAGCAAGGGAACTTGACTTTCCGTGAAGGGTTGGAAGGTTTATCAAGAGGAGATATTTCAGAAACAGTGGCTACACTTTTAGCCTCTCGCTTATCAGACTTCTTCTTCTTTTTCTTCTTCTTCTTCTTCTTAACCACCTGGTTACTCGAATCCAGGCTTTCACTAGGTGAAGTAGAAGAGGAGGACGCAGAAACCGGCGAAGAAGGGGAGAGGTCCACCTTGGAATCAACATGATGTTGTTCAGGTGGAGGAACTGATTGAACAGTAGCGGAGATATTCGGGACCACAGAGGTTGAAAACAACCAAACAGGCAACCCAACAGTTAACCCAGGAAGGGACAACATCTCCATGTAAGGAGCACCAACATTCCCAAAAGGAGGAAAATGACCAGGATTCCCTTCTGAGGGGGTTCCTTGGTTGGTAAACTCTGAAAAAGTTGCCATCAAGACTCAAAACCACACACGGGCTGAAAAAGAGTCAAGACACACGATCAAACAGTCAACAAGCAAAATCTAAGAGGGCGTGTAATCGTGGGTGATTAATTTTTACCACATTGAAAAATAAGAAACTTTACCGTTTCATGTTTTAAGAGTCGAGAAACGATAAAAAGATGACTCTATCTCTTTCATATTTGACACAAGCGTGAAAGGACAAGCTCTTGGCGATCTTTTCAAGTTTAGGAAGTCAGAAAAGACCAAATGACTGCTCGGGAATACTAGGCAAAAAGGGTGTACCAAATAACCGTGAACTGCAATATACACCTTGGTTTTAATAACGAAAGAGAAATCAACCAAGGACTTTTCGTACGTGCAGGCAATCTCCCCGAATGCTGTGTTTGGTGTATCACGGGTATAGGGCGGCAGACTCGGCTTCCTATGGATAAAGGATTGAAACCTAGAGGGGTCTCCCTTTATATACACGACGGTATGGGGAGCACAAGTCCGTACTAGCGCTGTCTAAAGCCAAAAGGCGAACGACAGCTACTAGGTTTAAAGACGCTGGAACACGTCTCTAGCCTAGACCTCTAAATGTGTTTCGTTAGATTCCAATGTTGCCTTAGTGTAAATTGAGTAGATTTTAAAGTTGATCTTCAATTACGTTTCAGTTTTCAGGCCCTAACGAATGTGTTGTAAAACTCCTAAATGCAAAGGTACATGCCACAGTAGACCATTTCGTTCGATGAAAACTAGCTACAAAAGAGTTGAGAGTTTTTTACACAAACAAAATAATCGGAAGAAAAACAATGATATCTCTAATGCAACTAATGAAATCAAAAATTTTCATTCAAATCACTAATCACTAGTAAAATCGAAAAAATTCAATTTGCACTAATCAACCAAAAGCAAAAGAGATTTTTTTTTTGTAATTTTCAATGTTTGATAGCTAGAAGCACTAAACAAACCGAAAACAAATGGAACAACTTGAGAAACGATATTGAGAGAGCAAAATGAACAAATTTCACTCAATGACACAAACAATCAGATCTCAAATCGACCAAAGTCTCTCAAAACCAAGAAAAAGACTCAAAGGCTCCAATGGACCGTGTGATCTAGACCCAAAGCAAGACCAAACGAAATTTGAATGAAGAAACGAGCAATCACCCAAAAATCGCAACAAAACAGTGAACAACTACTAAGAGGATGCGGAGGAGCAATTAGAGAGTTGACTGGATAAACAAAACACCAAAACTCCCAAGGAGGGATCGAAACACAAAGCCACTAGATGCCCTAGGGCTTAAAACGTGAAATCGATGGAGAAAAGGAAACAACCAAAGGACGAAGGCAAATTCCCAGTCAAACAGAACTCCAACACACTCAGGTAGTCGAAAAATCAAGAAGAAAAACACTGATCAAACCTAGAGAGCTCAAAACTGAGAAAACTCAAATACCCTATAGGAGTGGCGCAACTGTAAGGCTGCAACTGGCGCCATCAAGCAATTGGCGTGGGCAATACAAAAGCAACATGCGCCAATTGGCGCAACTGTTGGGCTAAAAAGCGCGCCAGTCGAGTTTCTCAGCCAAAAATAAAAAAAAACTACTCTAGAAGTAGATCAATGTAAACTAAGCAAACCAAGAAGCAAAAAACAGCAAAAGAACCCAGCCCAGAAGGCTAACCAAGCAAGGAAAATCATAAAACAATCAAAACGAGACAATCCAAACGAAACAGTGAAAACTAGACGAATCCCCAGCGGAGTCGCCAAATTGTTGAGGAGGTAAATCCCCTCTGCGGACAGAGGCGATCCCTACTAGCCCAGCAGCGGTCTAGCAACAATCATCAAATGCTACAGCGCAAGTTCCTAATTGCGAATAAATAAGCCAATGATGGAGGCCTACCTGGAGTCCAGTGCTATGATTCGTAGAAGAGACAGCGTTCCCGTTCCTCAGCCTCGGCAGATCACGATCCCCACAATCTCCGTGAATGGACACCTGCACATGCAAGAAACAACACGAATACAAGCATAAAATCCTGAATACGTAACTATATATCAGTCAGAAAGGATATAACTCATGATTAACATAAGTGAAAAACAG
Source organism: Pinus albicaulis (assembly GCA_034641835.2). NCBI lineage: Eukaryota > Viridiplantae > Streptophyta > Pinopsida > Pinales > Pinaceae > Pinus > Pinus albicaulis. Next base: position 398,448,478 of record CM076581.1, read on the forward strand.
AGTGGAACCATAACCGGTAGTCATTCATTAATAAACAATCGAAAGAGAGTACAACCAATGTTCTGATGCCACGGTCTCCTTCGGAAGGGTCCCCAGTCATTCACGTCTCGCAAAGCTCACCAGGGAAAGGGCAAGCCTCTCTAGAGTCTCTCGACGATAGTCTCCTTACTTGAGTCGGCCTTAAGGGAAGAAAGAGGGCTCTTACAGCACAAAGGCTCTTGGGAATTTGTAGATTCAAAGCTTAGGCACTTCAAGACTAGCTTGCAATGGAAATGGGCAAGCTTTTATAGATGGGGAAGGAGGTAGTTGTGATCCCTATTATTGTGGGACTGGCCCTATCATCAAGGAAGGTTCCATGAAAGCTGGCAAACCACTTCCCTTCCATGGAACTCCCGTAGCCAAACCTCCCAACTCAAGATAGGCAATGGTTTCTGAGTTTGTTGAAACACAACTTCCGCCATCTTTATTTAAAAAAACACTCCTTAAATTGGCTGGCGCGACTGCTGCTCTGGGACAGAGCGCCAATTGGCACGGCCTCTTTGTAGGATTTTCCCCATTGGCGCGAGTGATGAACTTTCTTCCCACGCCAATGCAAAAGGAGATTTTTTCATGGTTTTTTGCAAGGAGATGTCTTTAGGGCAATTGAAGCTCATGTTTAGAGGAATGCATTGATAATGATTTCAAGGCATGACAATGTTCACAGGTCACAAAATGGTTCCTCCATTGTGCGGGACGGGGAATGGTAGGGACGGTGACAAATTACTGTGTAACAGAGATATTTGTCTAGCGAGAGGAATATAATATGAAACAGAGACATGATGGTCAGGGTTCTTGCTAGGCCCATGAAATATAAAACCTGCTTATATAATTATTATAACTTGAAATTAATAAAATTATATGTTTTTCTAGTTTAATCACATGTTTGAAGTTTGATAAATGTCAGGTAAGTGGGCCATTGTATGATCCATGAAATATTATCACAGTGTGTGAGTTTCCTTGTTTAATTGGTTTTAGGAATTCATGTTAAAAAACCTATGCATAACCCCGGATGCGGGTGACATGCCTCGATCATGCAAAGCCAGTTCTTCCCATGCTCAGGCTGACGAAGCTCTATACAACCAAATTTAACCTGATGCGGAACCTCATCTCAACAATCATTCACACTAGTACTCTGTTGCACCTGATCTTCTGCCATACACTGAATCACATGCAATCTCAAGTGAATTGTCCCAACTTGCATATGCGAGTGTGCCACAACACTGCACAACATCTGTGCTCATTCCATAGGTCTTCAAAAGGCATTGTTACTCCTCATTCTGTCATCCCTTCGCTGCTCCAGTCAACCTCGAGAGCCATCTCCGCCTCTTACCTTGTCATCTCGCTGCTGCTTTAGTTTCCCTGCGTAATCCACCTGATGCGCGCTCCCCCTGACATGCACCGCCTTACTTGTGCCAACCTGTAGTGTGCTCCTCATGTTGATTCCCTCCTAGCTACGCGCCCCCCTTGGCATCCCCCCCAAATGTGCGCCTCCCTCTAGAATTACCCTCTCCTCTTGCTTCATCCCTCTATGTGCTTTCTGAGGCAGGCTCCCTTGCTGTGCGCCCCCCTTCTATGTGCCACCCTATTGCGTACCCCCCCCCCCCGCTGTGCTTCTTTTCTACACGTACTCCTGTTGCGCACTTCACTTCTTTAAGCTCGATCTTCCCCCATCTAATTTTTAGCCTCCCCAGAGTTTTCATAACAGTTTCAAAATACTATCAGGGGTAGCCAAAGAAGCATGTTCTCGGGTCGCTATCATCGCGGTTATGACCACCGTTTGGAATCCATTAAGGGATCCTCTTTTGGAAGCCATGGTAGGGAGGCACCTCAATGGTCTGAGCGCACCCAAGATGAGATAGACTTAGATCTAGAGAACCAGAGGGGAAGAAGAGGCCCCAGGAAGTCCACCATTGCGCACTTTGAGTCGCCTACTCTTAGGAAAACTGAGCCTCTCCCAGTTCATGAGCCCACGGAGGAGGATACAGATGTGTGGATCATGGATTCAGATGGAGTGTAGACCAGAGTTCCAGATGTTGAGTATCCAGTCTCTCTAATCATCCGCATAGCCACTCCTAATCCCCCACGTGTTGCTTCTGCTAAGGAGGAGGCCATTGCATAATAATATGGATGCCGCATCGAGGAGGAGGACCCTACTATAGAGGACGATGAAGGAACACCATGATTTTGCGACTACTCGGTTCTTTTCTGTTTTCTGTTATTTCAGCACATAATACAGATCTTTTGTTTTTATATGTGTCACAAAACACTTTGTAAATAATGAATGTATGATGCTATTAAGGGGTTGGTTTCATCCTAGGAGGCAGCCCCAAACCTGTGTTATTTTGAAAGCTTCTAAGGCTAGGATTGGCTAAGCGCCACTTACCATCTCAGCCCAATGCCTATGTAAAGTTTTATTTTTTATATAATATAGCTTAGCCTAACTTACAAAAAGAAAAAATATATGCATAAACCCTTAATGTCGAGAGCATCGACTAAGAGCTACAAAGTTCTATGGGTTGATGATAGTGAGACCCTTATAAAGTCAATACCCAATATACACAATTATACATAAATCACAAGCACAAAAAATGCAACATATTTGTATTCATAGGTGGCAGACTGACAAAAGGTTTGAGAGAAAGAATGAGTGAGCACATTTTCATTTTTTTGTGAGGACACATGTGTGGTAGTATGTAAATCCATGCATAAGGTTTTGGTCTAGAGGAAACTGCGAGTGCAGATCCCCTCCTACCACTCCAGCTGATGTAAGGTATATCCTCCTCGCAATCCATAACAGCCATGGATTTGGAATGTAAATATCCAACACTAGATCACTTAGGTTGAACCTCATGATGGAACACCCCCCACAATTGACATTGTCATTGATTTGTGTAGGTGATCATGGCCATCGAGTCTAGGCCCCATGTCAAAAAAATTCCCACCCACCAAAAGTTTTGAACAATTATTTGGTTGAGCCCTTGAATGAGAGCTTTGAATTGCGATGCTAGCAACTTTGGAGCACCAATAACGTTTTGAGCACCTAGATTTTGGTCCTATGGGTAGACCAAGAGAACAAAATTCTATAGAGAGACTTAAGCACCACAAAGAGAGAAATAAATGTCTCACTGCATATTTTCACTACGTCACAAATAATTATGTTAAATAATATATCATTTAAATACAACCGTGTTATTTTAGTTCTAGGTCATTTTACTTCCCAAAGTATGGAAGATATAATTGTTTCTCTCTTAAATGAAATAAAAAGATCCATTTTAGGGTGTACAAAATATGGTAATGAATTTGAGATGGAATTATGGAGGAATTTACAGGGTAAGTTCCTTAGATCAAGAACCAAAGGTCACCGCTCACAAACAGATCACAAATTAGTACACCAATATAATCACGTGGTTAAAACCCTCAAAGAGGGAAACAGTCCATGGCCTGAGCCAACGCGGACACTTCAGAAAATTTATTAATATAAAAAGAAAAGTTACATATGTTTCTCTCATAAATGGTTACCAGAAAAATGACCCTCCATGCTCTTTAAATAGAGATCATGGACCAATCAGGTGTTAAGCCATGGATCAAGTTTCATTAATACCGAGGTGAAAGATAACTGTCGGATCACTACAAATCATGACCGTCGGATTATAAGTTACAAATTTACATGGTAAAGAAACACACCTTACCTAACTCTACACTATACAAAGTTATTCTTAACTATTTCCTATGTGTCGGAATATCCTAACATCCACCCTTAAGAACAACTTGGGATAGGATTGAAGGATTTACAAAGGTGACACAAAAGGAGCCTATTTCCTATGTGTCGAAATATCCTAACATCCCCCCTTAAGAACAAATGGGGATAGGATTGAAGTATTTACAAAAGTGACATAATAGGAGAAGTAAGGAGGAATTAGAGCATATCCCCCCTTAATGACAACTTTCCTGAACTCCAATCATGGATCGAAGTTTGGTAAACTTCGCTTCTGTGAGAGCCTTTGTAAAGATATCGGCTACCTGATCATTGGTTGGACAATACTGCACTTCAAGAACATGATCATGAATGAGCTTTCTGATGAAGTGTATGTGGAGTTCAATGTGTTTCATACGCTGATGCTGAACTGGATCTTAACATAGTTGAATGGCACTCTGATTATCACACCAAAGTATAGTTGGATGCTATTGATGGAGACCAAATTCAGACAGGATCTGACAAAGCCACATGGCTTCCTTGATGGCTTCAACTACACCACGATACTCTGCTTCTGCTGAAGAAATAGATATGGAACTTTGTTTCTTACAAGACCAAGTAATAGGTGCTAAACCAAGAGTGAATACATATCTTGCAGTAGACTTTCGATCATCAGGGTCACCAGCCCAATCAGAATCAGTGAAACCAATCGATAATGGAGATGTTCCTGCTCTGATACCATGTAGGAATTTACAGGGTAAGTTCCTTAGATCAAGAACCAAAGTTCACTACTCACAAACAGATCACAAATCAGTACACCAGTATAATCACATGGTTAAAACCCTCAAAGAGGAAAACAGTCCACAGCCTGAGCCAATGCGGCCACTTTAGGCAATTTATTAATATTGATGCAGGAGCATCAAGGCCATTTTTCATTTGTAAATATGTTAGAAAAGGGGGTGTGACATTTTTAATATTTTATTAATTAATTTGTTATTTTTAATAAAATAGGAGATAATTATGAAAAGTGAGGATTATGTAAATATTCTTTTATTAATTAAAAGGATATGAGAGAAATAGATGAGGAGCAAAATTTGGGATTAGGAATTCTATGTATGGGACTTTGTTGAGTCCACACCTAAAATATAGATTTAGTTGACGATTAGATGGAGAGATCTTTTGAGTGAATTAAATGAATTATCTATGTATAAATATGAGTGGTTTTGAGAGGAAAATACACTTGAATAGTGAGAGTGGTTGAGAGCATGTTTGAACAGCCAAGGCTATAAGCCTCTGGGAAAATTTTAGGGGCCATAATGTTGAATATCTGGCCAAGAAGAAAAGTTTGTAAGTATTTTCATTATTAATATGAGAAGTGTATTTTAGATTTTTATTGGTGAATTTAGAAATTGGGTGTTAATTTCTGAAATTGATAGTTGAATTATGCGCCTTGGCCGATTGATTATGAATGGTTGAAACCCAAAGTGGAAATTCGATGAGGTTGGAGGAATTGAATATAAATGATGTTAAATCTCTGCATGAATGGTGGTTGTAACTTTAAGGTTGAACCAGTTCTCTTAAGTATAATCAGTTGCAGTAATCGCTATTTACTTAGCGCCTGAAGCCACAAGACATAAGTCCTGTGCAGAACTGAGTTCGATTTGTATGAATGCGTTTGGGTTTAAATAATCCTTGTGAGGTGGCTCTGCACATAAATTTAGAGAATCGATATTATAGTTGTTATTTATAATGGAGAATTTGGATGCGCTGTTCTGTGTCAAATAGTGGATCGATATTGTAGTTGTTAATTGGAGTAGTCGATTAAGTGTGTTGAGTAAATCGATGGGGTTATGTCGATCTGCAGTTTGTTGGAAGTGTTGAATAAGGTGAGTACCTTGAAAGGCTGTAGCAATAGCATGGAAATTTTGATACAGAATTATAAATACAGAACAGCTTGAATGTTGTTTTAAATTCCCATTTGAATGATTCTAATATATGTTAAAGGTGCAAGTTTGAATTCAATTCGGTGGTGATTTTAATATATGTTAAAGGCGCAGGTCTGAATTCAATTCAGTGGCAACATGTGCAGCGGAAACATCAATGAAAACCGATTTTGAATTCACTTACTCTACGGTGTTTGTTTGACTGAAACCGTGTGGAAGCTTGTAGTTAAGCCCAGAAGTTTTGAATCAGTTGTATGGTGGAATCGATTGGTGAATTGAGAGCTGGAAGGGCGTTGTCAACGAGTAATAAATTGAAATTGCAGAGATTGCTAGCAGATCGTATGCGGAGTGTGAAAAACGATGGAGAAGTTGTTGTGAATTCAGATTTTTTCCAGAGGTCTGAAGACTTTTGGAGTCGATTAAACATCGAATTTCTATTCGATAACGTGGATGCATAGTAACGTGAATGGGAATAAAGGCGCCTGGTTGGACACGAAGAGAAATTGCATTGAGTTGCAGCGTTTTTTTGTGTTAGATGCTGAGCGACAGTCGATGTTTGAAGCAGTAATCAAACTTGAAAGAAGTGAAGGTGCATATGCGCTCCTGAAGGTAAGCCCATTTGTTTTTACCGTAGCCAGATTTATATATTGTGGTGAATGGGTATAAGTTGTGTTAATTGGCATAAACCATGGAGGATGGTTAACAATGGAATGTATAATTCCATACGAATTGGGTCCGATTAAAGAATGTTAAGTTGTTAAAAAAACGAAGGGCACATTTTTTTGTTGACTTTTGATTGTGAAATGAAAACCGATCTTAAAAGGCGCATGTACAATTCAAGGTTTGATTTTGGATTGAATGATGTTTATTGGGTATGAAAGTGTGTAAGTTTGGATTGGAAATGCAAATTGAAATTTTGGGATGATGTGTATTTGATATTAAAATCCCATGTGAATGTTGGTGATTAAATGAATGAGGAAATTAAGGTATTGGGTATGGTTTAAGGAAGGATTTGAATATTGATTGATTAACAATTTTATCCTTGAGACATATTTACTGTGAAATGGTTTTATAACCATAAATGTGAAAGATAGCTTCCGCAATTGGGAAGTGTATGAAATTTCCCAGATTGGAATCTAAGTTGGGCAGTGATTGCAATGACATGTTTATATGCATGGTAGTAAAGATTCTGGGTATTGCAGGCTAGCCCTGCATCATTTTGGTATCAGAGCTTGGCTCTGTTGAAATTGAAGATGTTTGTTTTTCTGAATGAGGTCAGAAGGTTTTGTTGAGAACTAAAGTGTGTTTCTTTGAATGTATGATGAATGATTGAAAGGAAGATCAGATTTTTAAATTTGATATGCAAGCTACACAAATGCAATGAACAGGATTGCAAAAGTGAAAGGAGGACAAGATCATGCAGGATCTTAAAGGTGAGATGATTTTCTGATTTGAAATTTATGATTGAAGTTTATGGTTGCAAACAAGATGATGGCAGTGAACCTGACATTCAGCTAAAGGCTAGATAGGAAGGAAAATTGCAGTTTCCTGAAGAAGAAGGTGAGTTGAAGAGATAGCCTAGAGAGAGAGTAGAGGAGAATGCTCAAGAGGTTCCAGAGGCAGTGAAAAGTACTTACCAAAAGACTAAGTGAGGAGATTTTGGTGAGGTAAGCGGTGGCAGCAGGAGAGCTTGCTGTTGCAGAGGCTAGTGAAACTCATGGTGAGTGAGAAACTCATGGAGAAGATGATCATGGAGGATCAGAGAAGATGTTTAGAGGAATGCCACAGAGGTGAGATGACTGATGAAGTCAGAGAAAGATAAATTGCAGTAATGAAGGTACAATTGCAAGTACTAGAAGAATGGCTGCAAGAGCAGGAAAACCAGAATAGAGGATGGATCTTTCCACTGAAGGGAAAGAGAGTGATTTGGCAACCATTGCAGGTGAAGTTGAGGCAAAGTGTGATTTCCTTATTGAAAAAGGAACTTACAGTTCTTGAGCCAGAGATGGAATTTGAAGATTCCACATGCAGATCTGTTCAAAGGGAAGTGTTGGAGGAAGAAGTCAAGAATAAAAAGTCTTGTGGTTTTAAAACTAATGAGTTGTGTATGTTTGCAGGTACAATTCAGGGAGATGAGCAAGCTTTAGAGTTTGTTCAAGAAGAGTTGAATCTGAAGGTTGTTCAGATTGATGCTGAGATAGCAAGATCTCAGGAGGGAATGAAGACAAAGGAGTCTAATCAGAGTATTGGTGCAGAGACAGAAAGACCAGCTGATGATTGGTCGAAAGCCGGTGAAGGTATGGAAAATTGTGTGAAGTTTCCGAGTTCTACTCCTAATGAAATTGTTAAATTGTATAGGAAAATAGATCTTCAGAGAAGAGAATTGGAGAAACAGAGGACTTATGTGCAGGATAATTTGCTGAGGAAGAAAATCAGGGAAGTTTTTATGAATGACAGTCCTGGAGCAGAGGATGGTAAGAAGGCAAGACTAGCTGACAGTCTCATGGTAAATGAAAATCAGCATACTGATGTGCTGACAAAGGAGCTGGAAGAAAACTCAGAGCAGTATACTGAAGTGTTGCTAGAGGAAGCTGAGGAGAAAGCCAGTAAATATTTTCTGAGTCCTGAAGAAGACTTAGAGCTGCGAATGACTGAATCAACCAGTGAGACCATTGGGTCTTGTGATTTTGAAGCTGACAATTTGATTGTGTTTACAGGTGATGTAGAAGACAGTCCATCATTTGGAATTGTCTTGGAAGAAGAAGAATTGTTGCAGAAAGAAGATGAGACAATTATGTCTCATATACAGAGACTTGTTACCATGGGTGACAAGGAGGAGTTGGCTTGTCTGTATAGCCAGGAGAAGACTGGTGGACAAAATTTTGGAACTACTACAGTGATAGAGGATGAAGCTACAGTGTTTGCAAAACTTGATTTGATTGCCAGAATCAATCAAGATGATGATGGACAATTACTGAAGATTGTCGAAGGGGAAGATGGAGGTTATGCTGGAGTTAATTTGCAGCATGTTGATGAAATGCTAAAATGTTTGCTGGAGACATTAGAACCAGAGAAAGAAGTTGCAGATGAAATTGCAATTGATGAGCAAAAGAATATTGTTGAGGGACAGGAAGTTTGGAAGGCAGCAACATGTGGGGTAGCACCTGTGGGAGTAAAACCAATGTTAGCAACATTTATGATGGCAGCTGAAGCAACATTTATGGTGGCAGCTGAAGCAACATCTATGGGGGCACTGAAGCCTTATGTTTTTTATTCTAACAATTGTTTTGTGAGTACAGGTTTTATTGCAGACGCTGGAGAAAATTTGTTAGACAGAGAAATTAAACTGATGAGGCAGATGATGATGAAAGAATCCCGGAAGAGGCCAACAACAGTAAAACAAAGGAGAAGCAGCAAAAGGAAGACAACAGAAGATTGTGAAAGCCTATTCAGTGGGGCGATGCAGCATAAAGTGTGGAGACCTGGAGAAGAACAACAGATAGAAGCAGCGACAAGTGGAAAGTTGCAGCACAAGATATGGGATCCAGGCATACACAGATCCAAACACATGATCAGGCGATCATGATTAATTTTAACGTTGGGAGTCTGATGCAGGAGCATCAAGGCCATTTTTCATTTGTAAATATGTTAGAAAAGGGGGTGTGACATTTTTAATATTTTATTAATTAATTTGTTATTTTTAATAAAATAGGAGATAATTATGAAAAGTGAGGATTATGTAAATATTCTTTTATTAATTAAAAGGATATGAGAGAAATAGATGAGGAGCAAAATTTGGGATTAGGAATTCTATGTATGGGACTTTGTTGAGTCCACACCTAAAATATAGATTTAGTTGAGGATTAGATGGAGAGATCTTTTGAGTGAATTAAATGCATTATCTATGTATAAATATGAGTGGTTTTGAGAGGAAAATACACTTGAATAGTGAGAGTGGTTGAGAGCAGGTTTGAACAGCCAAGGCTGTAAGCCTCTGGGAAAATTGTAGGGGCCATAATGTTGAATATCTGGCGAGGAAGAAAAGTTTGTAAGTATTTTAATTATTAATATGAGAAGTGTATTTTAGAGTTTTAGTGGTGGATTTAGAAATTGGGTGTTAATTTCTGAAATTGATAGTTGAATTATGCGCCTTGGCCGATTGATTATGAATGGTTGAAACCCAAAGTGGAAATTCGATGAGGTTGGAGGAATTGAATATAAATGATGTTAAATCTCTGCATGAATGGTGGTTGTAACTTTAAGGTTGAACCAGTTCTCTTAAGTATAATCAAATGCAGTAATCACTATTTACTTAGCGCCTGAAGCAACAAGACATAAGTCCTGTGCAGAACTGAGTTCGATTTGTATGAATACGTTTGGGTTTAAATAATCCTTGTGAGGTGGCTCTGCACATAAATTTAGAGAATCGATATTATAGTTTTTATTTATAATGGAGAATTTGGATGCGTTGTTCTGTGTCAAATAGTGGATCGATATTGTAGTTGTTAATTGGAGTAATCGATTAAGTGTGTTGGGTAAATCGATGGGGTTATGTCGATCTGCAGTTTGTTGGAAGTGTTGAATAAGGTGAGTACCTTGAAAGGTTGTAGCATTAGCATGGAAATTTTGATACAGAATTATAAATACAGTACAGCTTGAATGTTGTTTTAAATTCCCATTTGAACGATTATAATATATGTTAAAGGTGCAAGTTTGAATTCAATTCGGTGGTGATTTTATTATATGTTAAAGCCGCAGGTCTGAATTCAATTCACTGGCAACGTGTGTAGCAGAAACATCAATGAAAACCGATTTTGAATTCACTTACTCTGCGGTGTTTGTTTGACTGAAACCGCGTGGAAGCTTGTAGTTAAGCCCAAAATTTTTGAATCAGTTGTATGGTGGAATCGATTGGTGAATTGAGAGCTGGAAGGGCATAGTCAACGAGTAATAAATTGAAATTGCAGAGATTTCCAGCAGATCGTATGCGGAGTGTGAAAAACGATGGAGAAGTTGTTGTGAATTCAGATTTTTTCCAGAGGTCTGAAGACTTTTGGAGTCGATTAAACATCTAATTTCTATTCAATAACGTGGATGCATAGTAACGTGAATGGGAAGGAAGGCGCCTGGTTGGACACGAAGAGAAATTGCGTTGAGTTGCAGCGTTTTTTGTGTTAGATGCTGAGCGACAGTCGATGTTTGAAGCAGTAATCAAACTTGAAAGAAGTGAAGGTGCATATGCACTCCTGAAGGTAAGCCCATTTGTTTTTACCATAGCCAGATTTATATATTGTGGTGAATGGGTATAAGTTGTGTTAATTGGCATAAACCGTGGAGGATGGTTAACAATGGAATGTATAATTCCATACGAATTGGGTCCGATTAAAGAATGTTAAGTTGTTAAAAAAACGAAGGGCACATTTTTTTTGTTGACTTTTGATTGTGAAATGAAAACCGATCTTAAAAGGCGCATGTACAATTCAAGGTTTAATTTTGGATTGAATGATGTTTATTGGGTATGAAAGCGTGTAAGTTTGGATTGGAAATTCAAATTGAAGTTTTGGGATGATGTGTATTTGATATTAAAAGCCCATGTGAATGTTGGTGATTAAATGAATGAGGAAATTAAGGTATTGGGTATGGTTTAAGGAAGGATTCGAATATTGATTGATTCACAATTTGATCCTTGAGACATATTTACTGTGAAATGGTTTTATAACCATAAATGTGAAAGATAGCTTCCGCAATTGGGAAGTGTATGAAATTGCCCAGATTGGAATCTAAGTTGGGTAGTGATTGCAATGACATGTTTATATGCATGGTAGTAAATATTCTGGGTATTGCAGGCTAGCCCTGCATCAAATATAAAAAGAAAATTTACATATGTTTCTCTCATAAACGGTTACCAGGCAAATGACCCTCCATGCTCTTTAAATAGAGATCATGGACCAATTGGGTGTTAAGCCACAGATCAAGTGTCGTTAATACCGAGGTGAGTGATAATCGTCGGATCACTACAAATCATGACCGTCGGATTATAAGTTACAAATGTACATGGTAAAGAAACACACTTTACCTAACTCTACACTAGACTAAGTTATTCTCAACTATTTCCTATGTGTCGGAATATCCTAACAAATTATGATCAAGAAACAATTGTAATAAATCAAATAAATATAATGGGAAGACTTAGTGTTATTATTGTAGAAAAGTGGGTCATATAGAAATAAATTGAAAAAATTTGTGCCAATAATATTATCAAATAGAAGCCTATATACAATGTAGAAGTGAAAAATAATTTTATTTTTAAGGAGGCCCCCACTATGACGAAATGGAGTGATGTAGTGGAAGATTGATAGCTATCCAATAGCCTAGGATGATTGTGTACCATTGAAACTATATCTCATTGTAGGTATGAGACATGCATGTGTGGATTGTTGTTGAATAATTTAAGGGTGATTTGGGACATGGAATTTTGGTGCATACCTTTATGAGGTTATAATAAGTTTAATGTGCTAACAATGTTCAATGATGTTATGAAACTTAGATTACAATTGAGAGACTACAGTGATTTTTCAATGAAATAGGGATCATATTCAAGAAGTATTATTGATACAAATAGTGTTTTCAAAGATGAGGACCTTGAAAAATTTTGGGTTATCTTTTTAAGTTGTGTCAATGTTACTGAGTTTTGCTTCTATCAGAGTAAGCCTTAAGATGGGGTATTATATTATAAACTTACTTATGTAATAATATCAATTTGTTATTGATTGGATTGGATGATTGTTAAGACAATACTCAATTACTTCCTCTCAAATAAGAGTTTTTATATGTAATAACGATTTGGAATCTCTATAAAAGAGGAAAATTCTATTGTAATGATGAAGTGGAGATAATATTGAATATATATTATTAGACTTCCTCTTTTTGTTTATTATTCGTTGTGAATATTATTTTTCATTCAATATTATTTTGATACCTACCATGCCTAAGGTAGGGTAGGTTCCATACCTAGATATCATATTCGTAAATTAGAAAGGAACTCTCCCCTTTGATAATTTTTGTGGAATATGTCAATGGTGGATGATAAACTCTTGTTTAAACCTTTTTATATTAATATTCATGGAATAGGTGTACAAACACTTATTTCCTTGCCTCCTTTATATAACCATAACTAGCCCTTAATCATTGATATTTATAAGCTTACTGTGACATTCCCTTGATGATTTATAATGTTATTCACCTAGTAGATGGTTATTGCTTGTCTCAATTTATGAATGATTTTTGCAAAATTACCCATTATAAATAATGTATGGTTTTATATGAGACTTAATAACTTCATACCATAATAAATCCTTGAGTTTCCACATCATTATTGATTTCATTCCCTAAATTCTAATTCTCACACATGATAGTTAAATTTATGCATCCATATTAAGAAAAATCATTACACTTTCCATTCATACTAATTAACCAACTAGTTTTTAATATTTTGATCATTTTTAAGGATGATTATTTATAACCATTTAAGTTGTCATTTAACTATACACTATCTTAGTATTGTTAGAATTTTTGGAAACAATTTAAAGAGAATTGTAAAAAACAAAATACACTACAAGTACATATTTGGTATTTTATATAATGGGTGGAAGTACATGAAACAAATGCAATGGTCCCAAGTTAGATATATCTATATATCTAGGATATTGATTTTGGTTGTAAGCTTGATTTTAATCTTATTCCTTGAGTAATAAATAACATAATTTTCTCCATGTATGTTTTGTTAGGATATTCCGACACATAGGAAATAGTTAAGAATAACTTAGTCTAGTGTAGAGTTAGGTAAAGTGTGTTTCTTTACCATGTACATTTGTAACTTATAATCCGACGGTCACGATTTGTAGTGATCCGACGGTTATTTCTCACCTCGGTATTAACGGCACTTGATCCGTGGCTTAACACTCGATTGGTCCATGATCTCTATTTAAAGAGCATGGAGGGTCATTTTTCCGGTAACCGTTTATGAGAGAAACATATGTAAATTTTCTTTTATATTAATAAATTCCCTGAAGTGGACGCGTTGGCTCAGGGCATGGATTGTTTCCCTCTTTGAGGGTTCTAACCACGTGATTATATTGGTGTAATGATTTGTGATCTATTTGTGAGCAGTGACCTTTGGTTATTGATCTACAGAACTTACCCTGTAAATTCCTACATGGTATCAGAGCTATTTTGAGGACCGCGTCCGTTGTTGATCAAAATCCGAAGCCGGTTTGACTGCATGCAAATTCCGTTTTGTAGATCTAATATTTATGGATATTTTTGGGCTTGGAGAACTGCTCGGTTGTGTCCGAAGTGTCTATTACAGTGAAGAACGCCTTTCATTTCATGTGAAAAGGTTTCCGGCTACCCAAGTTATGTCAGTTTAGATCTGGAGGTATAAAGCATCTATTTTGCAGTTATACTTGTTAATAGTTCTGCTTATTTCGGTTTTTTTTCCTGTATTAAGGTTTTATTTATTTGTCAGATCTATACCCTCTTCTCTGTGTATTCTCTTTGTTGTGCACCCCGTGCGATCTCGACAAATCAGAAACAAGAAAAAGGGATTTTTTTTTGCTATGTATTCTCTTTCCTTGCATCTTTGTGCGATCTCAGGAAATCAAAAATAGTAAAAAAAGTGATAGTTTCCGGTAAGGCTAACCGAGAATGTAACATTTTTCCATAAGGCTTTGCATTTCATTTCTTTTACTCTTTTTTATGCTGGAAAAGGCACACACACTTCTAATAATAATAATAATAATAATAATAATCATCCCCCCTTCCTCCTTTCTAAAATAACATAGTCCTTTTACTATCTGACTTGGTGAGGGGTTAGTTTATGAGAATAGAGGTCTTGGGTTCAAGTCTCCTTCTCAAGCTTCTTTTGTGAAAAAATTTTGTTCAAAGGGGCGGAATTTTTTTAAAGAGCCGCACTTCATCCCGTTCTTGTAACTATTCGACATCTACAACTCATTTTTTTTCAAAAGGCATAACTTCTTCATCCTAAAGCCGTTTTTCGAGCCGTTTTTTTTTAAACGGAATAATTTTTCGAGATATTTCCATTGCAGCAGTTAGTTTTAGTTTTTCTCAGCTTTAGTTTTTTTTTTTTTTTTTAATGGAAAGTGCATGCCTGGTTCTTCTTAACAGCACCAATTATTTCCAATGGCTACCTCACATGGTAGATATACTTAGAAGTAAATGGATTTATAGAATAGCCACAGGGCTAGAAACTAAACCTTATGATGATGATAAAGTTGCTAAATGGGAAAATAAACAAGATCAAGCACGAGGGTTGATAGGAATGTCCATTTATCAAGATCTTCGATTTCATATCCTTGACATTGACACCCCTCATGAAACCCTGGACAAGCTAAATATTGTCTTTGGCATTCAAAATAAAATCAGGGCCCGTCATCTTGAAAATGAGTTGCTTACTTTGGACCCTAATAATTTCTCCTCTATTGAATATTTTTTGTCCAAATTCAAGACCCTCAGAGTTCTTTTAGAAGGTTGTAAGGTCAAAAAGGAAGATGGTAGCCTCATCTATTGTATTCTTACTAAGATTTGCACTGCATACTCTGTATTTGTTTCCGCCTTCCATTCCACTAGAGAAGCCATCATTTCTTCAGGAACCACCTACAAGAATCCTTCTTTTGATGCCTTTTGTGATTCTTTGATAAAAGAACAAGAAAAAAATTTACACCTTGTTCTTATCACTGCTGGAAACACTTCTAAGAAAGCCTTAGAAGCCCAACATCAATCATATCAAAAGAATCCCAAGAAGCAGTATCCTAAAAAGTATGGTCTGAAACCAAACAAGGGTCCTAAGAATTTTCAGCCACAAACTGAAAAAGCAACTCACCAAAATGATAAGGCATATAAAAACAAAGGAAAGAAGATAGATAGACATTGCAACTTTTGCAATCGCAATGGCCATTTAGAGTCCAAATGTTTTAAGAAGATGGAAGCCTTATAAGTAGCAATGAAGAATCAGAACATAAATTTGGAACACTCTTCAATTTCATCTTCAGGCATGGAACTTTCTGCTTGTGGTTGTCAAGCATAAAGATCTGGTTATGCATTAAATGTATCTTCTTCTTCTCCTTCTCATGAGTGGCTCATTGATTCTGGAGCTTCTTACCACATGGCTAAAAATAAATCCATGTTTTATTCTTTAAATGATTGTAATACCAAACATATTTATGTTGGTGATGATAGATCTCTTAGTGTTGTAGGATCTGGAACCATTCATCTAGATAATGGCCAGTTTAATGATGTACTATGTGTTCCTACCTTTTCATGCAACCTTCTATATATTTATCAGATAACTCATTCAGGTGAAGGGAAAATAGTAGAATTCTCACCTCATGATGTTGTAATCAAGGACCTCAAAGATCCTAAAAATATTTTAGCTACTGGCATTGCTGATGATTCCACAAGGTTGTATAAGTTTGACAAATTTGGGTCATCATCTCTTCCCTCTGTTTTTTTTGCTCATAATGATGACGTGAGCAAACTTTGGCATGAGCAATTTGGTCACTTAAACTATTGCTCTCTTCAAACTATGTGTAAGGAAAATATGGTGACAAGCCTTCCTATGGTATCTTGCTGGGATGGTGTTTGCTCCGGATGTGTACTCAGAAAACATCATCGGGATAGTTTTGACAAACATGCCACTTGGCATGCTTCAACCCCTTTGTAGCTTGTGCATAGTGATTTATGTGGTCCAATTCCTGTTGTTTCTTCTCTGGTTGCAAGTAATTATTAACCTTCATTGATGATTTTTCCAGACGCACTTGGGTATATTTCTTAAAACTCAAGAGTGAAGTTTTTAATATGTTCTTGGCCTTTAAGGCCTTTGTTGAGAAACAATATGGACATCAAATTCTTAAGTTAAGATCAGAAAATGGCAGAGAATATGTTAACAACAAATTTATCAACTTCTGCACTAAGCATGGCATTCAATTGCAACATACTGTTCCATATACTCCACAACAAAATGGTGTAGTTGAAAGGAAGAGTCGCACCTTAAAATAAATGGCTAATTGTATGCTTCAATTTAAAGGAATTGGTATCATTTTTTGGGCAGAAGCCATTAACTATGCAAATTACATAGTAAATCACACTCATACTAAGGTTTTAAAGAATATAACTCCAGAAGAAGCTTGGAGCTTAATCAAACCAGATGTAATTCACTTTCATGTTTTACGAAGTGATGCTTGGGCCCATATTCCAGATGCGAAACATAAAGCCTTACAACCTAAGAGTGAAAAATGTATTTCTGTTGGATACTCTGAAGATGTCAAAGGATATAGACTTCTTCAACCCAAATCCAAAAATATAATCATTAGAAGAGATGTAAGGTTTGATGAAAATATATCGTCTTGCGAGCCTAGTTCGACGGGTGTGTCACCTTTGGCCTACGAGCCTGATTCGGCATATGTGCCACCTCTCTCTCTCTCTTCTATTTTTAATAGCATTCCTTCTAGTTCAGATGATGACAACGAGGATGAAAATCCTCCTCCAGCTTGTGAAATTGTTCCTTATACTCCATTGCTTCCAAGATGGGTCCACTCTACTCGGGATGCAACAGGTTCTCTTAAAGGTGACTGTGCCGATCAACGACGTACACATTCTCAGTTTGAAAAAGCCTCTTCCTTATTGGCTCAAGTTCCAGAAAAACTTGATCTAGAAACCTTTGAAGAAGCCTCCGGTCATCCAGATTGGGATGAAGCTATGAATGAAGAGTATCGTTCCTTATTGGCAAACAATACTTGGGATCTTGTTCCTCTTCCAAAAGGAAGAAAACCTGTTAGATGCAAATGGGTTTAAAAAAAAGAGTTTGGACCAGATGGAAAAGTGGATAGACATAAAGCTCATCTTGTCGCTAAAGGTTTTTCACAAGTTGAAGGCATTGACTATACTGAAACATTCTCCCCTATTTCCAAAATGAATTCTATTTGCCTTGTTCTTTCCCTTGCTGCCTCCTTTAAATGGGAAGTCCACCAGATGGATGTTAAATCTGCCTTCTTACATGGAGATTTGCATGAATAAATATACATGGAACAACCCCATGGCTTTATCCAAAAAGACTCCAGCCTTGTTTGGCACCTTAGGAAGTCTCTCTATGGTCTCAAACAAGCTCCTCGGACTTGGTATGCTAAAATGGATAGATTTCTCTTAGATAATGGCTTTTCTATGTGTCATTATGACAACAATGTCTACACCAAGAAGGTGGGTAATTCCTTTACCATCCTTGTTATTTATGTTGATGATTTTTGAATAGGTAAATCCCCTCTGTAGATAGAGGAAATCCCTACTAGCCTAGATCGGGTCTAGCAACAATCAAGTCACGCAGTGACGCAGGTTCCTAGTTACAAAATGAAAAAAACATAACAGATTTCCTACCTCAAATCCTACACAATGGTTGTTGAATAAAATATGATGCCTCCCGCCCCTCGGTTGGCAGATCACGATCCTTGCGCTTGACACGTCCGAACACCTGCACACATACAAGGGAAAAAAACACACACAATGTAAAATCTAAAGCATGTAACCATACATCAATCAGAGAGTATATAATTCATCGCATAAAGAAATAAATGCATGAATGGAACCATAATCAAAGTCGCTTATATTAAAATAACAAAGGAAAGATTACAACCCAAAGCTCTGACGTTGTGATCTTCCTTCGGTTGAGTTGACAGTGGAGCGTGTCTCAAAAAATCCTATCGGGAATCTGGACGAATCTCTCTCTCTTAGGCTTGCCTCTCAAAGGTTACCCGGCTATAGTTTCCTTCCTACAAGTTCAGCTAGAACATGTTCAAACCTTCAACCCTTCAGCCATAACCTGTTCAACTATTCAGCCCCTTCATCAATGGAAAATGGATATATTTATAGAGGAGAGGAGGAGGTTGGGATCCATACAATAGTGGAAGGGAGGCCTTATCCCTTGGGAGGTTTCTCCATAAGGTGGAAACAAGAGGCCAAAGGAGGAAGGTCGTGGTTTTTCAGTCAAACCACTTCCTATGACTCATCCACGAAGTTGTTGTAATCGAAACTTCGCCGCTTTTTTTTTTTAATTTCCATAAACAGATTAGCACAGGCGCTTAACTGGGATAGAGTGCCAACTGGTGTGGACTCAGTGTTAAATTTCCTCATTGGCGCGAGGGCATAACGGGCTACCAGCGCCAGGGAAAAAACAGGTGTTTTTAGTGGTCTGCTCAGGAAATGATCAATAGAAGGAATGTTTTCCTCATGGCAAGGGATGCAATGATGGTATTTGTTGAGCCTCAAAATTGTGCTTTCCTTCACCTCATTTTACCTCATTTTCCCTTGTCCATTTCTATCTTAAACCCAATTGATCAATAAATATAGTTAAAATTACTTCTAGAATGGTTTACATGACTGACTTGTTGAATTTTGTGATTTTTTCCATTGTTAAGCATTTTGACCGGAACTAGCTGCAGAATGCATACATTCCGTAGCTAACCGGCGATTCTGCAGCTACCTTCATGTTTGAGTATGTTCCAGGTGGCCTCTTGAGGAAAACCGCATATGGGCATGATCCACGTCCTGTCTATATGGTTTGTTGCTCATCATGGAGGAAGAAATGGATTCTGGGTACGGTTATGCACGTGGGAACACATTTATGAAGGAAGACTCCTACTAGGACTGTCTCAGTCCAGATGTCTTTTCTTCTTCACGTAGCCACCTCAAAGACTCCTAATATGATTCGGATAAGGAAAGACATTATTCCTAAATTGTTGTAATTATTGTTACTTGCATTTGCTTTATAAACTCTTGAGTAGACCGAGAGCTAAGTTAGAGATTTTATGTTAGATTTGCTGCTAGATTTTGTTTAAACTCTGTGTTACGTCCTTGAAGACACAGAGTGTTATGTTCAAACTATTGCATCGTTAATGGAGAAGACAAAGTTATTTTGAAGGCGTGATTTAATTTGAAGTTGAATGCCGTCAAGTGGTAGAGGGCCCCTGCCTCTTGCACGGATTTATTTTGCGTAAATTAGATAAGTTTTCCTAGCTGCCTTTACGTTTTGCATTTGAATTGGTAGTTGTTTTTTTTTAGCTACTGTAGTCGTATTCATTCTAGCTCTTCCACAAGAAGACACTCTTCCAACAGATTAAAATGATGAATGTTGAATGACTATGGTATTGTAGGATTAGGAGTTGAATTTATAGTTGTTTTAACTAGCTACTGTAGTTATATTCATTCTAGCTCTTTCACAAGAAGACACTCTTCCAACAGATTATAATGATGAATGATGAATAGCTATAGTACTGTAGGAGTTAGTTGTAGTTTTTGCTATTCACTATCATAAGTTACACTTGTTCTAATCACTCTTCCACAAGAAGAAACTCTTCCAAGATATCCTCAAGAAGTTCAAGACATGACTGTGATAATGAATGATTTAGTTGTGTGTTTGTACTAAGTATCATCCCTATCCTTGCTCTTAAACGCTTGCCCAAGACATCATAATGACGAGTAGGGTATGGATGTGATAACTTAGTTTTTCATTTGCTTTCAGTTCATTTGCTTTCAATTGCATACAAGTACACAGTCAGAATTGTTCTACCTCTTCCAAAAGAAGGAACTCTTCCAAAATATCACTAATGATGAACAAACAAATTGTGTAACTTCATAGATTAATGCATGTTAGTATAGTTAGAACAACTCCGGAGTTTCATTGCATTTAATTCATGATCAATTACTTCATTTCAAGTTTGATGATGACTTATAGTTCAAGCATTGTTCTAGTTTAGTAGCATCTTAGGTTCATTCTTAGATTAACTCATTGCACTTGCATATCATATTCAAATTGTCATCCATTGCACAATAGATTACTCTAGTTGTTAGGATTAACAAGACAACCTTCATTATTCACAAACATCTTCTTGTTCTAAAAACTACAACTGATCCATAGCCATAGGAACAGAAGACAACATCACTATAAGGTCTGAAATATCTCTGCAATCTCCTCATCATTTTATAAACAGAGCTCTTCCTCAAAAGAACTATTTTGAACAAGAAACCAATAACTTTTTGAGTATAAGTTCCGTGACATTCAATTAAATTGCAGAATAGAACTAGGAATTAATCATAGAATAAAAGAGCCTAAGACAGAGTATTGCATCATTAGTGTTTAACTGTTTAGTTAGAGGATTTGCATATTTAGTGATCATTTCTCAAGATTAGTTTGTGTCATTTGTTTAAAAAGTCATTATCAAGCTTTTGCTTTTATTTAGTCATAGTTCAAATTCTGCTTCATTGTTTCCAATTGCATTTACCATTCCATATATTAGGCTTAACTCTGTTTTTGACCACCAATTTCTTTCCATTAGTTTTCTAGGCATTTTCATTGTGAGCATAAAACATCAAAAGACCAAAAACATCATAAATCAACATAAAAGACCAAAAACATCACAAAACACTACACACAACGCATTGGGAAACAAGCACCTAGGTACATATGGTACACTTCACTTCAGCAGTTTACAAATCCTGGTTGACAATTAAATGAGCTCAGTTTAGGAGACTAGATTGAGACCCAACAGTATTTTCAAGGCATGAAACTACTTATTGGTCACAGAAATGACCCTCCAATGGGCGAGATGGGGATTACAGGGACAGTGAAAAATTACTGTGTAACAGATACCCCCTAAAGCATGAGGTCCGAGAGAGAGGGACGAGTGAAATGCTTTATGAGAACACACCCAACTGAAAACACTGTCGTCGGAAGACCTGCAATACAAATACAACTGATATCTATGATACATGATGCGTGGTATGGGTGCAACCATCCATAATAGAGTGTACAAAAACCGGGATCCATGGTATGGATGCAACCATACAGTAAAGAAGGATGAACAAGTAGACTCAGGTATGGTCACAGCCATCCAGTCAAATGAGTCATGTAACCTGTTGTTCAATCCTTAGCATAAGCCACGGGAGTACCAAAAGGATGGACAGGCCTCATATTAAATGTTTTATAATCAAGTGGCAAGTATTAAGCTAAATCGGGCCGAAAAGAGAAAGGGTGGTGAAACACCCACATATTAAAACCAATGGACAAACAACACTAAGCGGTGAAAGGCGGAATAATACATAAACATCAAATATAAAAGTTAAGGGGATGCGGCATTATATGACAACCCACATATTAAAAAGGGCCTCGGGTTATGTACGAAAGCATGTGGAGAAAAGTCCGAGGGGGTCGAGCCGCGGGGGAAGGACGAGACCCATACCCCCGCGGACTTACGACACGTGGCACGGCAAGGTCTCACGGTAGGAAAGGAATGGTAAGGGTGGGCCGTGGGACGTGATCTGGTGGCAGAATAAAGATGGGCCCGCGCAGGTAAGAAAGGCAAGTGTTAGTCCGGCGAAGGGAAATCATGTGCGGTAAAGATTGGACAGCGTATGTGGATAAAAGGTAAGGTAAGTCCAGTAGGTCAGCTGGTACTAAGACCCGTACCAGCTTTTAACCCGACACGAGGCGCCCACCTACACCTTGATATACCCAATCCCCACGCACCACGTGTCTCAGTGTCAGTGTCCTTACGACACTTGCCTTCTGTCGTCTTACTTATTCACCTTTTCACCCAAACAGTTCACCCCAATGGTAACAAACTCCCATATTTCTCTCTGGTAAATCGTCACAGGTAGCTTTCTACGGCGAATACCGAGTGGGGAAGAACGCTGGGTATATCCAAGTCACTGTCACGGGTCCCCTCGTCGCTTTCCCGAGCATTTTCACCCTCTGTTCAGGTATTCCATTCTCCGTTTTCCCTCTTTTCCTTTTTCTCTTTTCGAAATTGTTGAATGTCTGCCATGGGAAGAGGAACGCCCAAGAAAAACGAACCTGAAACCCCCCAACTCCGTGAGTCCAGAAACCCCCCTGGTTTTGAACCCCTTTGCGACTTACAGTCGGGTATCTGCGACCCGAAATATCCTTTTGACATACGCAGTGTCAAGCCCCTGCTGTTTGGTCGCCACTGCAAAAATGCCGACCGTTTCCGAGTTGTCGCGTCTGGCTTCTATCACCATATCACCCCCCAGGTCCATTCCTGTGTCGATTTCATCATCTGGCTCAGAGACTCCTATGATGTACATCGGGACGCTTTCGTTTCCCCTCAGGGGAATGTAATTTTTTCCCTTTTCCCCGAGGTTATCAGACAGGCCCTCCGTTTCCCTTCCAATGACACATACTTCAGTTTCAAAGATGAAACCTTGCTCGCTCAGTTCAATAAGCTGTCAAGAGAAGCCCGCCGTGCCTTCATAGCCTCCATAACCATCGACCAGGCAACTGCCTTGCCTCCATTGGAGCCATTTTCATTGAGTCTGTTTGCCGAAGAAGTTCGACCCGTTCTGTCCCTCATCGCCGGCCTCTTGGGGGTAGGGAGCTCGGAAGACATCTCTTCAGTATGCATTCGCTTTTTGTGGCTTATGTCACAGAATGGGGTTACATTGGATATTCCAGGTTTCCTCTCCTCGACCATCCGGACCCAATTTCGGGAGCTCACCCAAGCCTGAAAGTTTCGCTTCTGTTCCTTGGTGTTCTACCTCTTCCTGTTCCAGCATGCGGATAAGTTCAACCATTTGGGGTTAGATAGGGTGTACTCTGAGAATTCCCAGCCCAGACCAGTCTTCGATTGGAATTTCTCTGTCCGCCAGTTACCTAGGGGAGAGGGTTATGCCAACTTCGTGAACACCTTCCTGTCTATTGCCTACACTATCATTCACGACGCGCCTTCTCCTAGGGTTTTCCCAGAGATGAAACGCTGGCTACAGGCTGGGAAATACCAGTGCACCGGTGATTGGTTCATGTCTGAAGAGTATACTGAAATCCGGGTCTATGGAGCCGAAGTCGCCCCATACCGGCTGCCAGCTTTTCCCGTCCGACGGGTTTACGCCCTCGAGTACATCCGGCAAGCCCTCAAAGCTGACCAGCTCCATTTTGTTCCTGCTAAGAAAGGCTACATCTTAAAGCTTCCTGACCAAATTGGCCCCTTTGTGGTAAACTCTAGATATGCCCTCCCAATTGCCGAAAAATGTTGGCAGCATGGACCTAAAGTTGGGGGAGAGCCGGGCTTATGACCCACGGAAATCTCGTTGCAGCAGAGAGGAGTTGTCCGTTGCCGGCATTCAGGAGTCGTGCTATTTCGGGTGGAGGCTGCCCTGAGGTCTGGCCGAGCAGTTTGCAGATGAAGACAGATCAGCCTTCAGCGCGGTGGAGAGAAGAAGAAGGGCTGGGGCACAAATGAGCAAGAGGTGGGTACTAAAGATGCAGCCACACCACCACCCAAGAGGCAAGGTGGCCACGAAACAAGCTGGAGTCACTTCCAAAGGAAGGGTCAGCCTCAGAGCCCTTTACGAAATTTGGTCAATTCGATAAGGGCAAAGCGGGTATAGTGGTACTCAGAGACAATGTCGCCTCCTCTGACTACAATGAAGTCACGCAAGCCATCATTGAGCCCACTCCTTCCAGGACGAACGAAAGGGAGCTGATAAATAAAAATTATCGAGACAAGCACACAGGCCGACCGTGCTCTCGTTGAGAAATACCATACTAGGTTTCTACCACAATGCAGATACCGAAAGCCTGGTACTGTCGATGACCGAGGCCATCCTGGACCCGAATTCAGACGTTCCGAGTTATAAGGTCCTTGAATTAGCTATCGATATGCAGAAGGTACCGGTACAGGACATGACTGACCTGTTCCAAACAGTCTGCGACATGATGAAAGAAAAGCTTTCACAGATCACCCTCGCACTAAGGAAGATAGAACAGAAACACGACAACCTGAGGGATTCCTTTGCAGCAAAACAGAGTGCTTGTCATGCCAACGCACATCAGGTGCGCGTTCTTCAGGAGCAGATCAGAAACTCGGACGAAGGAGGGAAAGGAATGCAAGCTGCACTGATAGCCAAGTTGCAGAGGGACATCTCAGCTGCTAAGAAACTGGCTCGCCTACCGGCCTCACATCCGGTACAGACTGATGAATTGGTGCGAGTGGAGGAAGAGAAAATTGAGTTGACTGCTAGACTTTCCAGAGAAAGAGAAGAGAAGGAAAAGATGGCTAAAAGGATTGAAGAGCTTGAGAGCAGAGCCACTAAGTTGCAGACCCGGTGGGATACACACAGTTGCCATGCAGCCGAAACATCAAGCGGAACTGGTTCAGCAACAGAAAAACTATCCATAGCTATGGCTGAGATAGAAGTGTTGGAGAATCAAACATCTACTGCTAAGCAAAAGGTGGCAGAGTTGGAGGGCGCCCTGGCTGAAAAAGCCATAACAATTGAAGGACTACAAAAGGAAGTTGAGGAAGGAAAAAGGGTCACGGCTGATCAACATCAAACCATTGCTGAGTTGAAGAGTCGAGCAAAGGAAAATCTTACCTTGCTTGAGGCCAGAAGCCTGATCTGGTCAGACATAATCATGGCTGTAACCGAGCAGTGGGAATTTTTGACAATGGTAGGGGAACTCAAGTCCACCCTGCCTTATCTCAATAGAAGGTTACAGGAGGCAGGGGGTAATATGTCAAATAGAGCTCAACACGCCAGCAGCTATATCTCTTTTCTTTATGCGCTAAGGGCGAACGACATGGGAAAACATGGTGTTCCCAGTCAATTTATGGAAATCAACGAGTGTCAAAAAATCATTGATAAAGAGGAAGCTCGAGTAGAAGCTTCAAGGGTTCTCCAACAGGTGGCTGACACTGTGGAACAGTTCGACAAGGTGTGGGACGAGATCATCACAACCGGCCTCCCTTCTTGTTGGGAACCAAACGCCCCTGTCGTGCTCATGCTCCCTGATCAATACACAGCACTTCTAGAAATAGAAAGGGATAGGTCCGACCTTGAAATGGGGAAAGAAACTCAGCTCAAGGCCACTACCATCATCACAGTCCTCAACAAGGAGTTTAGTCTCCTTCACATGATCAGATATCGGCTCCCAACTAAGACAAGCATTCACACCCTTGGCGAAGCGTTTATGAGGGTGGAAAAACTCTCAGCAATGCCAGAACCGACTCCAGATAGCCAGCAGAGTTTGACACAGTTCCTGACTCAGCATGCTAGTTCTTCTGCCGACGTGCCTCCTCCAGCATCTGCAACAGCCTCAACTCAGCAGCACTCATGACATCTCAGTTTACTCATGACATGGCCTAAACGGCCTTTTTACTTTCATTTAGTTACATTTTTCAAATTTCCGAGTGGGTTGTTTCTCCCCCACTCTTGCATTTTTACTTTTACATCAAACATTGGTCTAAGTTTTTGTTTTAATATTGGCCCGGGGCCTGTTTATGCATGATGGGAGGGCTGTTTTCCCCATCATGAAATTTTGTTGTTCTGATAATGACTGTTAACAAATTTTGTTCACGTGAAGAAGATATTTCCCAAAAATATCTTCTCGCTGAAGGGCAAAAGGAATCTTATATAAGACAGAGAAAATAAGAAATAAAGGTTCCAATTCTTCAGAAGAAATTGATTGTGTAAGGATTTCCTGTGTGTATGTTTTGTGAAGACTCAGATACAAATGTGAAGAGCCCGTTGGGTCTCAATGATAAGGAGCTTCATTTTAATAAGGATTCTGGACTTGGTTTTATGGTAGTATGTGTTTCTCTCTTGCTCATTGCAATGTTATGTTCAACTCATTTACATTCATGTCTCTAGTGTTACATCCTGGAATGCGAGTGTCCCTTGTTTTTGATATAAATTTATCTCATTGATACTTATATCATTAGCGTCCTGGTACTTTAAATGGCTCAGGAGTAATGCATTGTTCCATTTTCAATTCACACGTATTTCTGCTATATCAGCTGTTATGAAATGCTATTGATGAGAGTTCTCGGCATGTATGGATTCTTAGCTATTTAAGCCCATCATATGCTATTAATTTTTTCTTAGTATTGTCTTCTTGACAGTTGATATCCCCTCCTTGCTATACATCTCTGCAGTCGTCTTTATATATACTTTTCTGCCATATATCATGAATCCGGCCCCGTTTATGGTGAACTGTCTTAAAATTGTCTGATGCAGCAGTATTTGAGTGTAGCATTACATTCGTTCAGTATTACTCTTAATGCTTCAAAATATCGGAAGTTTTGGTCCCACTCTAGTGTTATTCTCTGTTTCTAAAGAATTAGTGTGAGAGCTCTGTCATGTTAACGTGCTAAACGCTGTATTTAATCCTCTGCTCTCTACACCCTATAAGATGTCCTAGGCACTGGTCTATAACAACTCTAGGCTGTCTCTAGGAGTTACAACATCTTTTTGGCGCCGTTGCCGGGGAACGAAGTTGAAGAAATTTAAGTCCCTGGGCCTCGACAAAACCCGTCCACTCTTCAGTTAGGTGAGCACGAAGAGTTGTGAGTTGTGCATACCTCACCTTGGCGACTCCACATTCATATTTCAGATAAACATATTTGCAGTCCTGGCTCCCCGTAAGCCACACCTAAGGTCAGATACATCTCAGTCAAGGACACCCTCTGTGTCTGACCCAGAACGAATCTTACATAGAAGGGGCTGGAGGGAAAGGCAGTCAGTTCATACCGACATTCCTGAGTTTTCCCTTGAAAACTTTCCATATCTTCAGCCCTCCTCTTCTCAAGTCGCCCAAATACAAGGCTCTAACCCTAGTATAAGAGATACTGGTTATTATTCAGATAGCCCACATCGGGAAGGTGTCCATATCAAAGACGAAGCTGAGTCTAGTTACACTCCACATTATTCTTTTCATCCTACCCCTGAAGTTGAAGAGGTCAAAGAAGTCACTGAAGTATCTGTTGTTGACAGCCCCACCTTCTCATCAAACCCCCAAGCTGCTGTTCACTACATCCCCATCATTATTCATACTCAACTCTCACCACCTCCTCCACCACTCACTGCTCAAGCTCTCATCCTACCTCCGCCTCCCCCAATGGAAAATATACCTGGCTTTTTACAAAATAGGTACGCCCCTTTACAGCTGCCTGCAGTTCAAAATGATATGCCACAAGACTATTTAAAGATTCTGCCTAGATTCAATGGGGAGAACGGCGTTGATGCCCATAAGCATGTTGAAATCTTCTGCTCCTTCGCAGAGAACTTCAATGTGGAGCATTTGGATGTGGTTCTGAGATTGTTCGTGCAGTCCCTAGATGGAGAGGCTAGAAAATGGTTTAAAACTCTCGCAGCTAATTCCATCAACACCTGGGAGGCTATGGAAGAAGCTTTCATGAAAAAGTGGGGAGATAGAAAAGATCATGGGGATACCCTAACCGAGTTCAACACCCTTAAAAAGAAGCACAATGAAGGGGTATCAGAGTTCATCAGAAGGTTTAACAAATTGTATTTCAGCCTCCCGACTGAGATGAAGCCCCACCAGACCGCTGCCACGGTTGTTTTCGTGGCAGCATTCGATTCCGAGTTTGGCTTCTCGCTGAGAGAAAGAAAGCCAGCCACTCTGGATGACGCACAGACAGATGCATTGGAAATAGAAGGAAAATTTGTCTCGACTGGTAAGTCCAAAGTAAAGCAAGAACATGATACTAAAAGAAGAGGCAAAGAAGAAGTATCCACTTCAAGTCAAGACAGAGACTCAGCCAATGACAGGATCGAAGAGATGAATAAAATGATCAAGAACCTCTCTAGCAAGTTGGTCAAGCTAGAGATGGAAGCTAAGAATTCACCACCAAAGAATTTTCAGAATGCTCCAAACAGAGGATTCAATCCTCAATATAGAAAACCACCCTTGCAAATACTGCAGAGGGGACAGAAGGAGCAACAAGACCAGGTACCACATCCTTTGTACTTGGAAGGACAAATGGAGGCTTCCCATGAAGACCCCTCCTATGAGCAAGATGAAGCATGTCCTGTCTTCTCAGACAATGATGACATAGAGTGCCCTGTGCAAGAAAGTGAGGAAGGGGAACTACAACCTCACTCAGAAGCGAAGAATAACGAGGATGCTGAAGAGCCAGAAATCGATGACTACTGCAAACAGTTCGTCGATTTCATGCAAGCCCAGTTCAACAGAAAATATTACCTCCGGTCATCCAGGAAACGGACACGTACTCAAGATGAAGAGGAAGATACACCCCAAAGATCAGCACCTGCACAGAAAGAAGCCAATTTTCAAGATTCCCCAGATAAAGGTAAGAAGCCCCTTAACCAATCTCTGCAAGCTGATAGTCACATGCCTTCGTCCTCTCAAGTAGTTGTATCCCCTGTGAATAAACCTCCAGTTAAAGAAGTGAAGTCCTCCTTGCCAAACAAAGAATTAAAAGAAAAGGAAGTGCCAATCGAAAAGCCTGCATCTGCTTTCAGTTTGCAAAAAGAACTCGAAAAAGTCAAAATACCTGTCCCTCTGTCTGAATTGCTGAAGCAACCTGCCTATCAGTCTCAAGTCTCCTCTTTCATTTCAGCTCCTGAAGTTCCACACATTCCGGACAGTCTTAACTTGCAAGAGGAAAGGCCTATGGTAGTGTTCGGCCCCCACGTCGAGGAATTAGATCCCTCCACCCCCCCCTTTTACGTATCTCTAGTAATCCATGATCTACTATTGCATAACTGTATGTTAGACTCAGGAGCGTCCCACAACCTGATGCCCCTGTCTGTCATGGAGCAATTGGGGCTCCAAATCACTCGCCCATACAAAGACCTTTACTCCTTTGATTCCAAAAGAGTGAAGTGCTTGGGCATGATCAAGGATCTAGCAGTCACCCTGGCTCAGATCCCGGCCAAGAGTGTGGTAATGGATATCGTAGTGGCTGACATCCCAGCCCGCTTTGGTATGCTATTGTCAAGGTCTTGGGGGACCAGAATTGGAGGATCAATCAAGCTGGATCTGTCATATGCCACCATTCCTGTCTTTGGTGGTCAAGAAAGGAGATTGTACCGAGAGACCAGATTTGTCAAGACAGTCACAAAGGCAGGTGATTCAGTGAATTCCCCAGTTTACAGCAGAGAGGGAGATTTCTCCTGTCTAATGTTGGAGGAAGATCAGGACTATGCCCATGAACCCTCATTCTGCCAGGTAAAGACTGATCTATCAGTGCAGGACCATGAATCTGACATCTGGACACTCCACTTTGATGGAGCAAATTCCAAGGAAGGAAACGGGGCTGGAGTGTTGCTTATTTCACCTATGGGTCAATGGGTCCCCTTGTCCTTCAAATTAGAATATGAGGCCACGAACAATGTGGCTGAATATGAGGCACTCATACTGGGGTTGCAGACGGCTAGGAGTATGAGAATACAGAGTCTAAAGGTGATGGGAGACTCCGAGTTGGTGGTGAGGCAAGTGAAAAACCAGTGCCAAGCCAAACATCCGAGGCTAAAGGCCTACAGAAACGAAGTTTGGGATCTTGTGGAGAACTCTTTTCTGGAATTTAACATCCAGTTTATGCCCAGGGAACAGAACAGAATGGCAGACTCCTTGGCTGTGGCTGCTAGTACATTCCGCCCACCTCAGAACCCTCTTCTGAGATACGAAATTGAAGTAAGATACCGGCCTTCAATCCCTGATAATGTCAAGCACTGGCAGGTCTTTGAAGATGAGGAGCAGGTGAAGAGGTTCTTAGAGACTGTGGGGGAATTTTCCAATCTAGAGATTGACAGTTGCGAAGAAGAAGAAGTCGGAGACGTCTCAGAAGACAAGCTAGAAGAGAAGATAGCTGGTCACAGATTCCTGCAGTTGAAAGGGAATGTCATTCCCCGAGGGCTGGTACCTTTGGAGAGACTGTTCAATAAAAATGATGTTCCGTTACAGCCAAACAAAGTGGTGACTGAGGACCAGGTCGAAGATCTAAATCTGGGCACAAAAGAAGATCCAAAGATTGTGAAGCTGTCTAAGAAAGTCCCAGATGAATACAAACCATTGTACCAAAAGCTGTTTCAAACCTACAAAGACGTATTTGCCTGGTCGTATCAATATTTGAAAACATTTGATGTCAATGTGATGCAGCATAAAATTCCATTGAAGGTGGATGCAAAGCCTCACAAGCAAAAGCTCCGACAGATTAATCCCCTGTTGCTACCCTCGATTGAGCAAGAAATTAAAAAGTTACTGAAGGCTAAAATTATAGTGCCACTAAGGTATTCTGAATGGGTGGCCAATTTGGTCCCAGTACGAAAGAAGAATGGCGAAATCAGGTTGTGTGTGGATTTCAGAAACCTGAACAGGGCATCTCTAAAAGATAACTACCCACTACCGAAGATGGATCATATTCTGCAGAAGGTGGTAGGAGCCTCTAGAATGTCCATGATGGATGGGTTCTCGGGCTATAATCAAGTGGCTGTATTCCCGGAGGACCAGAAAAAGACAGCTTTCACCACGCCCTGGGGGACATTTATGTATGCCAGGATGCCATTCGGCCTGATCAATGCAGGGGCCACGTTTCAGAGAGCGATGGACATAACCTTTGTTGGAGAACAGGATAAGTTTCTGGTGGTATACCTGGATGATATAACAGTCTTTTCAAAGGACGATACCGAGCATGTTCAGCATTTACAGAAGACCTTTGAGAAATGCAGGAGGTATGGACTCTCTCTTAACCCTCAGAAATCCTTCTTTGCATTAGAAGAGGGTAAACTCCTAGGACATATAGTAACTAAAGATGGGGTCAAAATCGATCCTAAAAGAGTGGAAGCTATAAATGGTATCTCTCTCCCCAGAAATAAGAAAGAAGTCCAGGTGTTTCTAGGGCGTATCAATTTTCTCAGAAGATTTATTCCTAACTATGCTGAAATAGTTAGACACATCACAGATATGTTAAAGAAGGATAATGAGGTAAAATGGGCACCAGAGTCCAGACAGGCCTTTGCCAGGATAAAAAATGCGTTTGTTGAAGCTCCCGTGCTGGCAAAGCCTGACTTCACTGAACCTTTTATGATTTTCTCTTTTGCATCACCTCACACGGTAGCAGGGGTCCTCTTACAGAAGAATGGGGATGGGTATGAGCAACCCATTGCTTTCTTTAGTCAAGTTCTTCATGATGCAGAGCTAAAATACAACATACTGGAGAAGCAGGCTTATGCCCTGGTAAAGTCCCTAAAGGCATTTCGCATGTACATTCTGCAGTCTCACGTTACTGCTTTTGTACCCACAACAGCAGTTAAGGACATCCTCGTTCAGGGAGACAGTGAAGGCAGAAGGGGCAAGTGGATTGCGAAGATACAAGAATACGACCTGGATATCAGACCCACCAAGTTAATTAAAGGACAGGGGCTAGCAAAGATTCTATCAGAGTCAAACCACCAAGCTTTGGGCATCCACCTATCCATGATCGCAAATGAGGAGTCTGAGGAGCAAACAGGGAGACCAGAGGTAGAAATGGCTACTCAAAAAATACAGATGAAGTATCTAACTAGCCCCTGGTACAAAGAAATTGTTGAGTACCTCCTGACGCTCAGCTGCCCACCCAGCTGTGATAAGTCCAAATACAGAGCCTTGAGGCTGAAATCTCAGAAGTATGTTGTGGCAAATGGCCAATTATATTGGAGAGATCCTTCAGGTATACTGCTGTTATGTCTCATCGAAGGTGAGGTAGGAAACATAATAACCGAATTCCATGAGGGAATCTGTGGAGGGCATTATAGCTGGAGGAGTACAGCCCAGAAAATCCTGAAGGCTGGTTTTTACTGGCCTAAATTGTTCGGAGATGTTTTCACTTGGGTCAGAGCATGTGACAAATGCCAGAAGTTTGCTGAAAAACAAAAGCTAGCAGCCCTACCCCTGATTCCTGTGCACGTTGATGAACCTTTCAAGCAATGGGGAATTGATTTCATAGGTGAGATCCACCCACCCTCCAGTGGGCAACACAAATGGATTTTGACTGCTACATATTACTTCACAAAGTGGGTGGAGGCCATTCCTGCACGAAATGCCACAGACACAGTGATCATAAAGTTCATGGAAGAGAACATTATCTCCAGGTTTGGGTGTCCTGCTAGAATAGTTACAGACAATGCCCAAGCTTTCAAATCTGCCAAAATGGTGAATTTTTGTCAGCAATATAACATCACTTTGGGCCATTCCACAGCCTACTACCCACAGGGAAATGGTTTGGCAGATTCATCAAACAAAACGCTCGTCAGAGCTCTGAAGAAGACAATAAATGAAAATCAGAAGAACTGGGACTCCCAGCTGAAATTTGCTCTGTGGGCAAACAGGATAACCAGTAAAAGGGCAACGGGAAGATCTCCTTATGAACTAGTATACGGACGGGCAGCTGTATTCCCTATACAGTTAGATTTACATGTTGCTCGCTTCATGCAGGAGACCCAGGAAGAACCAGATGGTATGACTAGAAGAATCAATCAGTTGATTGAACTTGAAGAAACGCGTGTTCAGGTGAACCAGAAACTTGTGGATTACCAGGAGAAGATGAAAGAATTGTTTGATCAGCATATGAAGGATAGAAAGCTGCAGGTGGGAGACTTAGTTCTCAGGTGGGATGTACGCAGGGCTGATAAAGGTAAGCATGGTAAATTTGACCCCCTTTGGTTCGGCCCCTTCAAGGTTGCGGAGCAGGGAGGAAACAATACATTTAAGCTGGAGAATTTACAGGGAGATCTGTTGGAAGCCCCTGTGAACGGGCAATTCCTCAAACCATATTTTGCAATTCTGAAGCAGGCTGAAAAAAGCCTGACTGTATTATATTGTATATTAGTTGCTATTTTTCTTTTTCTTATCATAGATTATGCGTGAGTCACGATGATCTGTACAGGGCAAAGCTCCAAAACCGTAAAGTGT
Source organism: Pinus albicaulis (assembly GCA_034641835.2). Taxonomy (NCBI): domain Eukaryota; kingdom Viridiplantae; phylum Streptophyta; class Pinopsida; order Pinales; family Pinaceae; genus Pinus; species Pinus albicaulis. The sequence continues at coordinate 398,481,947 of CM076581.1, forward strand.
TGTTCAAAGGAGATGTACAGGCAGTCTGCGTAGTTCTCGACACGTTCAGGGACGAACATGCTGTCCCCAGGTGGAGCCAATGTTGTTCAATCCTTAGCATAAGCCACGGGAGTACCAAAAGGATGGACAGGCCTCATATTAAATGTTTTATAATCAAGTGGCAAGTATTAAGCTAAATCGGGCCGAAAAGAGAAAGGGTGGTGAAACACCCACATATTAAAACCAACGGACAAACAGCACTAAGCGGTGAAAGGCGGAATAATACATAAACATCAAATATAAAATTTAAGGGGATGCGGCATTATATGACAACCCACATATTAAAAAGGGCCTCGGGTTATGTACAAAAGCATGTGGAGAAAAGTCCGAGGGGGTCGAGCCGCGGGGGAAGGACGAGACCCATACCCCCACGGACTTACGACACGTGGCACGGCAAGGTCTCACGGTAGGAAAGGAATGGTAAGGGTGGGCCGCGGGACGTGATCTCGTGGTAGAATAAAGATGGGCCCGCGCAGGTAAGAAAGGCAAGTGTTAGTCCGGCGAAGGGAAATCATGTGCGGTAAAGATTGGACAGCGTATGTGGATAAAAGGTAAGGTGAGTCCAGTAGGTCAGCTGGTACTAAGACCCGTACCAGCTTTTAACCCGACACGAGGCGCCCACCTACACCTTGATATACCCAATCCCCACGCGCCACGTGTCTCAGTGTCAGTGTCCTTACGACACTTGCCTTCTGTCGTCTTACTTATTCACCTTTTCACCCAAGCAGTTCACCCCAATGGTAACAAACTCCCGTATTTCTCTCTGGTAAATCGTCACAGGTCGTTTTCTACGGCGAATACCGAGTGGGGAAGAACGCCGGGTATATCCAAGTCACTGTCACGGTTCCCCTCGTCGCTTTTCCGAGCATTGTCACCCTCTGTTCAGGTATTCCATTTTCCGTTTTCCCTCTTTTCCTTTCTCTCTTTTCGAAATTGTTGAATGTCTGCCATGGGAAGAGGAACGCCCAAGAAAAACGAACCTGAAACCCCCCAACTCCATGAGTCCAGAAACCCTCCCAGTTTTGAACCCCTTTGCGACTTACAGTCGGGTATCTGCGACCCGAAATATCCTTTTGACATACGCAGTGTCAAGCCCCTGCTGTTTGGTCGCCACTGCAAAAATGCCGACCGTTTCCGAGTTGTCGCGTCTGGCTTCTATCACCATATCACCCCCCAGGTCCATTCCTGTGTCGATTTCATTGTCTGGCTCAGAGACTCCTATGATGCACATCGGGACGCTTTCGTTTCTCCTCAAGGGAACGTAATTCTTTCCCTTTCCCCCGATGTTATCAGACAGGCCCTCCGTTTCCCTTCCAATAACACATACTTCAGTTTCAAAGATGAAACCTTGCTCGCTCAGTTCAATAAGCTGTCAAGAGAAGCCCGCCGTGCCTTCATAGCCTCCATAACCATCGACCAGGCAACTGCCTTGCCTCCATTGGAGCCATTTTGAGTATGTTTTCCGAAGAAGTTCGACCCGTTCTGTCCCTCATCGCCGGCCTCTGGGGGGTAGGGAGCCCGGAAGACATCTTCAGTATGCATTCGCTTTTTGTGGCTCATGTCACAGAATGGGGTTATATTGGACATTCCAGGCTTTCTCTCCTCGACCATCCTGGCCCAATTTCAGGGGCTTGCCCAAGCTCGAAAGTTTCGCTTCTGTTCCTTGGTGTTCTACCTCTTCTTGTTCCAGCATGCGGATAAGTTCAACCATTTGGGGTTAGATAGGATGTACTCTGAGAATTCCCAGCCCAGACCAGTCTTCGATTGGAATTGCTCTGTCCGCCAGTTACCTAGGGGAGAGGGTTATGCCGACTTCGTGAACACCTTCCTGTCTATTGCCTACACTATCATTCACGACGCGCCTTCCCCTAGGGTTTTCCCAGAGATGAAACGTCTGCTGTGTCAAAATACCAAAGGCACCGGCGGGGATTCGTTCGTTCGAAGAATTTACTGAAATTCGGGTCTATGGAGCCGAAGTTGCCCCATACCGGCTACCAGCTTTCCCCGTCCGACGAGTTTACGCCCTCGAGTACATCCGGCAAGCCCTCAAAGCTGACCAGCTCCATTTTGTTCCTGCTAAGAAAGGCTACATCTTAAGGCTTCCTATCCAAATTGGCCCCTTTGTGGTTAACTCTAGATATGCCCTCCCAATTGCCGAAAAAATGTTGCAGAACATGGACCTGAAGTTGGGGGAGAGCTGGGCTTATGACCCATGGGAAATCATTTCAAATAAGAGAAAGAGAAACAGGTCTGCGCCCTACATTCATGAGTCCAGGCCATTTCTGGAGTGGAGGGCTAACCTTGAAGTTTGGCCTATGTTTTCGTAGATGGAGACGGACTCGTCTGCTACAGGAGGAGAAGAAGAAGTGAACAAGGGCACAGATGAGCAAGAGGTTGGTACTTCGGGAGCAGCACCACCACCACCCAAGAGGCAGAGGGTGGCCACTAGCGAAGCGGAAGTCATCGGAGAAGGGATAATATTGGAGCCCTTTACGAAATTTGGTCAATTCGATAAGGGCAAAGCGGGTATAGTGGTACTGAGAGACAGTGTCGCCTCCTCTGACTACACTGAAGTCACGCAAGCCATCGTTGAGCCCACTCCTTCCAGGACGAACGAAAGGGAGCTGATAAATAAAACTGTCCAAGACAAATACAGGGCCGAATTGGGAGGTTTCGTTGAGAAATACCATACCAGGCTCTCAGCTTCTGTCAATGCAGACACCGAAAGCCTGGTACTGTCTATGACCGAGGCCATCCTGGATCCAAATTCAGACGTTCCGAGTTATAAGGTGCTTGAATTGGCTATCGATATGCAGAAGGTACCAGTACAGGACATGACTGACCTGTTCCAGACAGTCTGCGACATGATGAAAGATAAGCTTTCACAAATCACCCTCGCACTAAGGAAGACAGAACAGAAACATGAAAACCTGAGGGATTCCTTTGCAGCAGAACAGAGTGCTTGTCGTGCCAACGCACATCGGGTGCGCGTTCTTCATGAGCAGATCAGAAACTCGGATGAAGGAGGGAAGGGAATGCAAGCAGCACTGATAGCCAAGTTGCAAAAGGACATTACAGCGGCTAAGAAACGGGCTCGCATACCGGCTTCACATCCGGTACAGACTGATGAACTAGTGTGAGTGGAGGAAGAGAAAAATGAGCTATCTGCTAGACTTTTCAGAGAAAGAGAAGAGAAGGAAAAGATGGCTAAAAGGATTGAAGAGCTTGAGAGCAGAGCCACCGAGCTACAGACTCGGTGGGATACACACAGTTTCCATGCAGCCGAAACATCAAGCGGAACTGGTTCAGCGACAGTACAACTATCCACAGCTATGGCTGAGATAGAAGTGTTGGAGAAGCAAACATCAACTGCCAAGCAAAAGGTGGCAGAGTTGGAAGGCGCCCTGGCTGAAAAAGCCACAACAATTGAAGGACTACAAAAAGAAGTTGAGGAAGGAAAAAGGGTCACGGCTGATCAAAATCAAACCATTTCTGAGTTGAAGAGTCGAGCGAAGGGAAATCTCACCTTGCTCGACGCCAGAAGCCTGATCTGGTCAGACATAATCACGGCTGTAACCGAGCAGTGGGAATTTTTGACAATGGTAGGGGAACTCAAGTCCACCCTGCCTTATCTCAATAGAAGGTTACAGGAGGCAGGGGGTAATCTGTCTAATAGAGCTCAACACGCCGGCAGCTATATCTCTTTTCTTTATGCGCTAAGGGCGAACGACGTGGGAAAACATGGCATTCCCAGTCGATTTATGGAAATCAACGAGTGTCAGAAAATCATTGATAAAGAGGAAGCTCGAGTAGCAGCTTCAAGGGTTCTCCAACAGGTGGCTGACAGTGTGGAACAGTTCGACAAGGTGTGGGATGAGATCATCACAGCTGGCCTCCCTTCCTGTTGGGAACCAAACGCCCCGGCCGTGCTCATGCTCTCCGATCAATACACAGCACTTCTAGAAACGGAAAGGGATCGGTCCGACCTTAAAATGGGGAAATCAACTCTGCTCAAGGCCACTACCATCGTCACAGTCCTCAATAAGGAGTTTAGTCTCCTTCACATGATCAGATATCGGCTCCCAACTAAGGCAAACATTCACACCCTTGGCGAAGCGTTTATCAGAGTGGAGAAACTCTCAGCAATGCCAGAACCAACTCCCGATAGCCAGCAGAGGTTGACGCAGTTCCTAAGTCAGCATGCTAGTTCCTCTGCCAACGTGCCTCCTCCAGCATCCGTAACAGCCTCCACTCAGCTGCACCCATGACATTTCAGTTTACTCATGATATGGCCTAAACGGCCTTTTACTTTCATTTAGTTTATGTTTTCAAATTTCAGAGTGGGTTGTTTTTCCCTCACTCTGGCGTTTTTACTTTTTTACATCAAACATTGGTCTAAGTTTCTGTTTTGAAATTGGCCCGGGGCCTGTTTTTGCATGATGGGAGGGCTTTTTCCCCCCATCATGAAATTTTGTTGTTATGATAATGACTTGTAACAATTTTTTTTCATGCGAAGAAGATATTTCCCCCGAAATATCTTCTCGCTCCAAGGCAAAGGTATCCTATATAAGACAGAAAAAAGAAGAAAGAAAGTTCGAATCCTTCAGAAGAAATTGATTGTGTAAGGATTTCCTGTGTGTATGTTTTGTGAAGACTCAGATGCTAATGTGAAGAGCCCGTTGGGTCTCAATGATAAGGAGTTTCATTTTAATAAGGATTCTGGACTTGGTTTTATGGTAGTATGTGTTTCTCTCTTGCTCATTGCAATGTTGTGTTCAACTCATTTACATTCATATCTCTAGTGTTACATCCTGGAATGCGAGTGTCCCTTGTTTTTGATATAAATTTATCTCATTGATACTTATATCATTAGCGTCCTGGTACTTTAAATGGCTCAGGAGTAATGCATTGTTCCATTTTCAATTCACACGTATTTCTGCTATATCAGCTGTTATGAAATGCTATTGATGAGAGTTCTCGGCATGTATGGCTTCTTAGCTATTTAAGCCCATCATATGCTATGAAGTTTTTCTTAGTATCGTCTTCTTGACAGTTGATATCTCCTTCTTGCTATACGTCTCTGCAGTCGTCTTTATATATACCTTTTCTGCCATATATCATGAATCCGGCCCTGTTTATGGTGAACTGTCTTAAAATTGTCTGATGCAGCAGTATTTGAGTGTAGCATTACATTCTTTCAGTATTACTCTTAATGCTTCAAACTATCGGAAGTTTTGGTCCCACCCTAGTGTTATTCTCTGTTTCTAAAAAAGTAGTGTGAGAGCTCTGTCATGTTAAAGTGCTAAACGCTGTATTTAATCCTCTGCTCTCTACACCTTATAAGATGTCCTAGGCACTGGTCTATAACAACTCTAGGCTGTCTCTAGGAGTTACAACATAACCAATCATGATAATCCACAAAAAATCCGTAGCCTAGATTTCATCAAACAAAATCCAGGGTCTTGCACTCCATCTCAACCCAAACAGAGTACAATTTCAAGCATGTGAATAAGTGATCTAAAGTCGAACATGCAAGAACATTGTTTGATTACCAGCCAACAATGAAAACCATTAACAGACACGAGAGGAACCACCAATAATGAGGATGGCTCTTAAGGTACGATAGGTACAATCCACTGAATGTGAAAAGTGAGTTGGTGTCGAACACCTACATAATCATCCGATCGAAGGTCAATAATGAAAACCTTGCGTCAAATGCGAAGAACCTGCCATTGAGGCATGCAGGCTCCAAGGCACCAGAAAGGAGTCTCTAGATCAGCTTCCTGGATAATGAGCTGAATTCGACAGGAAGTAACCTTGATCGAAGGTGGGCCATAATGTTTCCCACATCATCGATGCAAGACAGAGGAACATAATTTTTGTGAATCGGGATCAGTAGAGAATCAGAGGGAGGTTGAAAACTGTAGAGGCCAACTTTTCTTGAACATATCAGCGGCACAACAGTGGATTTGGCAGTATTTGACATCAAAGGATCTGAGGTCATGATGACGTGGCAAAGAGTAGATGAGTGGTCAAAAGAGATTACCCAAACCCATGGAGGCAAGCAGATAACGAGATGAGATGTCTCCAACCCGACACGAATGCAGACAAGTGCCATGTTCAAGAGTGACATACTGCTGACATAGCGATGAGACTGGTTCCATTTTCCCCCACCATTTCTGGTGAGTACCTCTTTATTTTTACACAAGATTGAAGAGGATAGCATATGCTTGTCATATAATTTTTTCCTTCGGACAAATCCAACCTAGTACATTTAACGAGCCCTAGGAAGGAGGAACTCGAGCATCGTCATTACGATGGAGTCCGATGTCATCAGTTTTTAATGAGTCTGACAAAGGAAGAACTCAACGTCTTTTCATGTTTAGAGAGTTTGAAAAGAAGGCAGAAAAGAAAAATCCAGCAGTCCCTTTTCGTAGATAGTCCCACAAATTCGAAAAGCTAGAAAACTATATCTGAGAGAACCTCCTAGTCACGATAAGCTAGGGTATTTATTTTTCATAAATAATCTATCCCAGCCTGAAAAAGGGGTAAACGTATACTGGGTGGATGTCATTTCGCAGCCAATTTAACGAGCTCAAAAAGACAAGTGACTTGACAATATTTTCATTTTTAGAGAGTCAGAAAAGAGCTGAAAGTTGACTCCTCCTGGAGGAACGAGTGGTATAAAGGGTAGCTACTGGTTCCGGTGATGGTGGAACTGATCAGAACAAGTGAAGGTTAAGAGGATGGCTAACAAAACCACTCATCGCAGCGGTTCCTCAGGAACGGGTAAAACAACCAAGTGAAGGCATATGATCAGCCAAGAAGTGACGATGGAGTGAGAAAACCAAGGCTCATCTGACAAAATAGGCTGATAAAATGGAAATCACAAGAGGTAAAATGGGAAAGGTTTCATTTTTACACAAGCTTGAAATCATGAAACTCTGCTTGAAGTTGGTTTCATTTTTACACAAGCTTGAAACAAAGATAAACTATGGTTGAAACCGGTTTCATTTTTACACAAGCTTGAAACGGAAACAAACTATGCTTGAAAAATTTAAGCATGCCCCCAGCATGGTGACCCAATTCGAGGTACATGCCCCCCAAGCTTCAGTCCATATGAAAGGCAGATGGAATGAAGGTTCAAATTACGAGATCAAGAGAAAGACTCGACTAGGATTTTACGAGATCTAAACAAAGACTCGAATTGAATGGGAACGTGTTTCATTGTTTTAACGAGGTTGACACATTAAAAGAACTATCCTCGTGACCTAATTCATTTTTTTAACAAGATTGGCATAGAAAATGAACCATCCTCATGACATCTTGTTTCATTTTTTAGGGAGCTTGACACAAGGAAATGAACTATGCTCGCACCACCTTGTTTCATTTTTTAAGGAGCTTGACACAAGAAAACGAACTCTTCTCCGGAGACCTTGTTTCATTTTTTAAGGAGCTTGACACAAGAAAACGAACTCTGCTCCGATGAGATTTTTTCATTTTTTGAGGAGCTTGACACAAGCATATGAACCATGCTCTAAGGACCTTGTTTCATTTTTTAAGGAGCTTGACACAAGAAAACGAACTATGCTCCGAAGACCTTGTTTCATTTTTTAAGGAGCTTGACACAAGAAAACGAACTCTGCTCCGACGAGCTTTTTTCATTTTTTAAGGAGCTTGACACAAGTAGATGAACCATGCTCCGAAGACCTTGTTTCATTTTTTAAGGAGCTTGACACAAGAAAATGAACTGTGCTCTGATAGGCCTCATCATAATGAATAAGAAGTCATAGCTTCCAAGGGTTGCCCTTCCGATGGAAGGATAACATCTTGGAAGTCTGGACCTAGTTCCCCCAGCACTCAATGTACGACGGCACTATTACTGAATATGGGCACAGGACAGGTAGCCACATAATTGACATGTGGCGGGAATGACACAACCGGCGGATAAAGATCTGGCAGGGATGATGGTGGACTAGCTGCCATATTCAGACCAAAGAACGCAAGCTGATCGATGGTCATGATCCATCCTTAGTGTGGAAAAAACATCACACGAAAGAGGGAGGAGAAAAGTGATCCCATGGCATAAGTATAATCGTGGCCCAAGATTAAATTAAATTCCAAGGGGCCAGGAACAACCATCACGTCCATATGGACAGTTTTCCCTCCCAAAGTAACAGGAAAATTCGAAAGGATTCCTAATGGTTAACTGGTTCCTCTGTTAAAAGCCAACATATTCTGGGTAACAGGCACAAGCGGAGGCGAACCAAAAGCTTGCCAAGTAGTTGAGGATAAAATACTAACAGACGTTCCTTCATTTATAATAGTGCTGGGTACAACCAGATCAAAGTCCTACACTGTTATCTCAAAAGGCACATAAGACGGAAGGCGGTATCCGGAAAATCGACTCCAATCAAAGGAAGCAACCAAAATAATTGGGGGGGGTACCATCAAACTGAGATGATCTTCCCCTGGTGTTACAATAGAATAAGGAGCATCCTCCATGACCTCCATCTCGAAGGCAGGAGGGGTACCCTCTGGGACCTCCATCACGGGAGGCAGAGGAGAGGCTTCTTGAGGTATAGGGACAGGATAATCTTTCTCCAAGTCTGAAGAATCTGAAGAAACAAGAAGAACCTGAGGGGTGTGAGATCCACTCTCAACGGAAAAGACCTGGTGCACCGCAGACGGGGCCAGCTCAACCAATCCCATGACCAATGGTTGATCGGGAACGGATTCCTGAATTTGAATTTCCGGGGGATTGGGATCAACCAAGGATGACTATTGACCAATTATAGGATTAGCTGGTGAAGGACTCAAAGAAATCTGTTTGTAACAAATCGGAAGGCACGGTGCAGAAACAGTCTAGTTGCCCAAAACTCTCTTGGCTTCATCAATATACAGAAAAAGGTGAATGGCATGGTGCCCTTCACACAACTTACAGGGATTGGTAATCTTACCATGTTTCCTAGGAGCTTTACCAGCACTAGCTGAAGAAGTGCCCCCAACTTGACTCCCGGAAGCCAAAAGAAACGGCGGACGACCGTTGGACCATACTTAAGCACCTTTGGAATGCTAGGGCAATCTCGAAGAAGATGGTTTCCCTGGCACAACATGCAAGGGAACTTAACTTTCCGAGGATGGTTGGAAGGTTTATCGATGGATGGTTTCTTAGGCGCAATAGCCGCAGAGCTAGCCTCCCCTTTATCTGACTTCTTCTTCTTAGTCTTCTTCTTCTTCTTCTTAGCCACCTGGTTACTAGAATCCAGACTTTCACCAAGCGAAGTAGAAGAGGAGGACGAAGAAACGGGAGAAGAAGGGGAGGGGTCCACCTTTGAATCAACATGGCGTTGCTCAGGTGGAGGAGTGGATGGTACGGTGGACGGAACACTCGGGACCAAAGAGGTTGAAAACAACCAAACAGGAAACCCAACAGTTAACCCAGGGAGGGACAACGTTGTCATATAAGGAGCACCAACATTCGCAAAAGGAGGAAAATGACCAGGATTCCCATCAGAGGGGATTCCTTGGTTGGTGAACTCCAGAAAATTTGCCATTGGAAACGACCCAAAAAAACACCCTAAGGAAACTAACTTTAACCAGGAATATTTCATGGGAAGTTAATTTTTAAAACATCGAAACAAAAATCTGTCATTTCATATGTTAAGAGTCAAGAAACGAGTAAAATATGACTCGATCTCTTTTAGTTTGGAAATAAGCGTGAAAGGACAAGCGCTTGATGATCTTTTCAAATTTAATGAGTCAGTAAAGATCAAACTGACTGCTCTGGTAATATAGGTAAGAGGTGTACCAAGTTTCCGTGAACTGCAATATACACCTTGGTGATCAAATGAAAGAGGAATGACCAAGGACTTTTTATACGTGCAGGTAGTCTCCCCGAATGTTGTGTTCGGTGTATCACAGTTACAAGGTGGCAGACTCGGCTTCCTATGGATAAAGGATTTGCAACCTAGTGGGGTCTCCCTTTATATATCCGACGGTACGGGGAGCACAAGTCCATACTAGCGCTGTCTGAAGCCAGATGGCGAGTGACAGCTCCTAGGTTTAAAGATGCCAGAACACGTCTCTAGCCTAGACCACTAAAAATGTTTCATTAGGTTTCAGTGCTTCCTTAGGTTAATTCAATAAATTTTAAATTTGATTTTCAATTATGTCTTGGTTTCGAGGCCCTACCGCATGTCATCTGACAATCTCCTATATGCAGCTATATAAGAAAATAAATCTTTCAATTCGATGAATGCTATCTAGTTAAGGGAAGAGTCTCAAACAATAATGCAACAAACAGCAATATTGAAAATGAAACTTTTTCCAAACTAGATGACTTTAACTATCCAAAAGTAATCTCGAACATTCAACGATGCGAATTATGCAATGTAATCTATGCAAAATCCTCTTTTTTGAAAACTATGCTCTTGTAATCTATGCACAATTTCCTTTTTCTTTGAAAGAATAAGAACGCACTCAATGCATTTTTCGATGAAATGAGAATCTACTTAATGCATGCTTTTAATGAAAGAGAATGCACTCGATGTGATTTTTAGCTTTCAATCATTAAACAATGTGATCTAAGTTCAATGACAAATCTCAAAAAATACTTTTCAATGCAATGTGATCTAATGCATTTTAACGAAAAGCAAACTATGAGACGAAAACTAAATGAATGCAAATTTCCTTATTGAAAGGATGAATGCAAAAGGGATGCAAACAATCACTAAGAATGAAATCGTTGTTTTAAACACTTTGTAACAAAATTCCTCAAAAGGCTACAAGACATATGAGGTCAAGCACAAAAAGGACTTCCAAAGCATGAGTTCAAAACAAGGCATGCATTCCCTTTTACATCAAGCAATCATGGAAAGAAGGCATTCCAGTTGAACAATGAGCAATGTAATCTATGCTCATATAGAGAAAATACTGGAAGGGAAAGACACACTGGTGAAGAATTTAGGGAAAAAATCTCAATTTTCACACACCCTGAAATTGGCACGACTTTTGTGGGTGAAACTAGCGCCAACTGGCGTGGCTTGCTCACTGAAACTAGTGCCAATGGCCAATTGGCGTAGGTTTCTAACTGACAACAAGCGTTAATGCCTAAAAATGAAAAAACAAAGAATTTCTCCCAACCAAGACCAGACTCACCACTTCAAGAAAAATCTAAAAATAACCCAAAATCAAAATTACTGACCAAAAAAAACTCCCAAACAAGGGAAAACCCTAGCACCTACAGGAAATGGTGTGACTTTCTGGCTGTAATTAGCACCAGACATGAGATGGCATGGGTGATGAACCGGAAACTTGCGCCAATGGGCACGACTGTCAGGGTGGAAACCACGCCAATCAAGCCAACCATGAAAAGATGAAAATTTTGGAAAAGCAGAGGTCAGATCTGATCCTCTGGGGTTGAACAAGGGTTTGACAACAAGGAGGTGAACTAGAAGAGCAAACAAATCAATCAAAAACCAAAAAAAACAAAAAAGAAGAAATACTAACTCCAACGTACTCTCCCCAGCGGAGTCACCAGTTTGTTGAAGAGGTAAATCCCCTCTACGGATAAAGACGATCCCTACTAGCCCAGATCGGGTCTAGCAACAATCAAGTCACACAGTGATGCAGGTTCCTAGTTATAAAATGACAAAAACATAACAGATTGCCTACCTCAAATCCTACACAATGGTTGTTGAGGAAAAGATGATGCTTCCCGCCCCTCAGTTGGCAGATCACGATCCTTTCGCTCGACGCGTCCGAACACCTGCACACATCCAAGGCAACAACAACACACAACGTAAAATATAAAGCATGTAACCATGCATCAGTCAGAGAGGATATAAATAATCGCATAAATAAATAAATGCATGAATGGAACCATAATCAAAGTCGCTTATATTAAAATAACAAAGGAAATATTACAACCCAAAGCATTGACGCTATGATATTCCTTCAGCGGAGCTGATAGTGGAGCGTGTCTCAACAAAGCCTATCGGGAATTTGGACGAATCTCTCTCTCTCTTCGGCTTGGCTCTCAAAGGTTAACCGGCTATAGTTTCCTTCCTACAAGTTCAGCTATAACATGTTCAGACCTTCAGCCATAACTTGTTCAACTATTCAGCCCCTTCATCAATGGAAAATGGCTATATTTATAGAGGAGAGGAGGAGGTTGGGATCCATACAATAGTGGAAGGGAGGACTTATCCCTTGGGAGGTTTTCCCATAAGGTGGAAACAAGAGGCCAAAGGAGGAAGGCCGTGGTTTTTCAGTCAAACCACTTCCTATGACTCATCCATGAAGTTGTTGTAATTGAAACTTCGCCTCTTTTTTTAAAAAACTTTCCATAAACAGATTGGCATGGGCGCTTAACTAGGACAGAGCACCAACTGGCATGGGCTCAGTGTTAACTTTACTCATTGGTGCGAGGGCATAACGGGCTACCAGCGCCAGGGCAAAAACAGGTGTTTTTAGTGGTCTACTCAGGAAATGATCAACAGAAGGAATGTTGTCCTCATGACAAGGGATGCAATGATGGTATTTGCAAGGCATGACACTGCTTATTGGTCACAGAAATGACCCTCCAATGGGCGAGATGGGGATTACAGGGACAGTGACAAATTACTGTGTAACAATGATATTATCCTTACTGGTAGTGATCCAAACCATATAAACCATGTGAAGTCTAGCCTCAAAAAGAAGTTTGAAATGACAGACTTAGGAAACTTGCATTATTTCCTTGGTCTTCAAGTCTTGCAATCCAAGGATGGCATTACCCTCTCTCAGTCCAAGTATGCTTGTGATCTTCTAAACCACTTTCACATGGAAGACTGTAAGTCAGCCCCTTCTCCCTTTCAGTCTGGAGTCAAGCTTTCAGTAAACTGTACTACCCCTGAAGTTGATGCTACCTTATATCGTCAACTTGTTGGTAAAATTCTGTATCTAACCCATACCCGTCCTGACCTTTCCTTTGCCGTTGGTCTTGTCGCTCGGTTTATGCACCAACCTCATGAAAGTCACTGGAAAGCAGCTAAAAGAATACTTCGATATATTTGAGGTACAGTTCAGTTCGGGATTCATTACAGTGCAGGAGCATCTCCCTTGTTGATTGGTTTCACTGATTCTGATTGGGCTGGTGACCCTGATGATCGAAAGTCCACTACAGGATATGTATTCACTCTTGGTTCAGGACCTATTACTTGGTCTTGTAAGAAACAAAGTGCCATCTCCCTTTCTTCAGCAGAAGCAGAGTATCGTGGTGTAGTTGAAGCCAGCAAGGAAGCCATGTGGCTTCGTCAGATCCTGTCTGAATTTGGTCTTCATCAGCAGCATCCAACTACACTTTGGTGTGATAATCAGAGTGCCATTCAGCTATGTAAAGATCCAGTTCAACATCAGCGTATGAAACACATTGAAATCCACATACACTTCATCAGAAAGCTCATTCATGATCGTGTTCTTGAAGTGCAGTATTGTCCGACCAATGATCAAGTCGCTGATATCTTTACGAAGGCTCTCACAGAAGCGAAGTTTACCAAACTTTGATCCATGCTTGGAGTTCAGGAAAGTTGTCATTAAGGGGGGATAGGCTCTAATGCCTCCTTCCTTTTCCTATTGTGTCACTTTTGTAAATCCTTCAATCCTATCCCAATTTGTTTTTAAGGGGGGATGTTAGGATATTTTGACACATAGGAAATAGGCTCCTTTTGTGTCACCTTTGTAAATCCTTCAATCCTATCCCAAGTTGTTCTTAAGGGGGGATGTTAGGATATTTCGACACATAGGGAATAGTTAAGAATAACTTAGTCTAGTGTAGAGTTAGGTAAAGTGTATTTCTTTACCATGTACATTTGTAACTTATAATCTAACGGTCACGATTTGTAGTGATCTGACGGTTATCTCTCACCTCAGTATTAACGGCACTTGATCCGTGGCTTAACACCCGATTGGTCCATGATCTCTATTTAAAGAGCATGGAGGGTCATTTGTCCGGTAACTTTTTATGAGAGAAACATATGTAACTTTTCTTTTATATTAATAAATTCCCTGAAGTGGCCGCGTTGGCTCAGGGCGTGGACTATTTCCCTATTTGAGGGTTTTAACCACGTGATTATACTGGTGTATTGATTTGTGATATGTTTGTGAGTGGTGACCTTTGGTTCTTGATCTACAAAACTTACCATGTAAATTCCTACATGTTTCCTTGACACACTGTAAGGGTTTTACCATGTAAAAATTTAATGTTGTTTTAATGATTTTGTGTTATATTTATGCAATTATATATTTTGAATTTAATATTTTAATTAGGCTCTAATTACAAAAAAGTGGTATCAAATCCAAGGATTCAAGCCAAGGACCAAGATTTATTTAGTGAGTTTGAAGACCTACATGAAAAAAAAAGGAGGGGCCAAGTTTTGGACAATTTCAAGAGGTTGTAGTGGTCTAATTCATGTATGGTTAAAGCCATTGAGGTTGTGTGGGCCAACAATGTAACCCTTCATCTATGTAGAAGAAGAACCATATTTAGGTTCATCGAGGAGAGATAAATGACACTTTACAAATCCTATATATTGAGCAATTGTGGATGATTATGCAGTGAGAATCCGATGCGGAGGTAAAAATATGGAAATTTTGTACACTCAATGAATCTATGATATGAAGAAAATGTGAATTGATGGATGAGGGAGGTTGCAGAGGCGAGTCAGATCCAATTTATGGAGGTTGAGTGAGGAGATCATGAATCGAAAGTCGATCCTTTCTATTTGTGTGGAGGTCATGAAACATAAGTGGAGTATTTCTATCTGTGGAGGCTATGTAGATAATTTTTTTGTTGTGTCCCTAGAAAGATATATTTGTAGAGTAGGAGCCATGAAGGAGGTTAGTGTGCATGACTCATGTGGTATAAGTGGCATAAAAAAAAATCATTGGAGTCATTGTGTCTTAGACACACACACACACATTTTGATTTGGTGTACATCTACAGTATTTTTTGGGCTAGGTTTGGCAGAGTTCACATACTTTGATTTTTTACTAAAAGATATTACACTTTTTAACCAAATTTACAATTTAAAAAAATATATCGATTTGGAGGGATCCTATGTGTAAATAATAATGGCAAAGATGATGAATTCCATGTTCTAGGTGGATAAGTTTAATGGAAAAAATAACTTTAAATTATGAAAGCTAAATATGGGATATTTGTTAATGTAGTAAGGAATACATAAAGCATTAGATGACAACACAAAGAAATCTGCAAGTATGATTGATGAAGAATGAGAATATTTGGATGCAATGGCTCTCAACATTATTCAATTATTTCTTGCAAATGATGTTTTGGTTAGTATTATTGGAGAAAGAAAAACAAAATGATTATGAGGTAGAATAGAGAGGCTTTATATGGTGTAATCCATGACCGACATAAGCTGAATCTATTTGAAGAGGAAATTGTACAGTCTACATATGAAAAGAGGTCCCAATTTTTTTTTTCATTTAAATCTATTTTATCATTTTATATGACAAATACTTAGTATGTATTTAAAAATCAATGAGGAAACTAATGCAGCTACATCGTGGTGTTCATTGCATGAATCTTAGGATCACTTAGTCACTTCCATTATTTTTTGTGTGATTGACAATATTTACTATGATTCTATTGTGGGAGCAATGTTTTTAGATAAGATATGGATGAAATCTATTATTGGAACCCCCACACTAGAAGCAATGGTGTCTAGAGGTCGACCTAGAGAAAAAGGGGAGAAGTTGATATCTACATCAAGATAAAAGTTAAAAATCTAAAAGAGTAAGATCAAATTTTGGCATCATAATAAATGAGGCATCTCAATAAATTTTGTTGGAAGAATCAAGAATCTATGGAAGCCTCCAAAACATAATAAATTTTAGTTGAAGCAAGTCTAGGTATGGTTGATGAAGTGTTATTTATTTGCAATGTCCCACAATACTATGAAGGATGATTGTTATATTTTGGTTCTTCACATCAGATTTTTCCACATATAAGTTTGTTTTCTTCTTATTAATTGTTAGTGATATTTTCTTATAAGAAATAATGTTTCTTGTAAGATGATTTGGATTGAAAGAATTTAAGATTAAAATGTTTGATGATATTATAAGGACATTGATAGAGGTTAGACATGTTCTTGAACTAAAGAATAATTTAATTTCTTTGGGATTTTGGATTTGGGAGGTTACAAATGGACAGGTCAAGGTGGACACTTAGGATGTCCAAGGGTGCTTTGATGGTTATGAAGGATAAAAATATTGGAAACATTTAGAATCTATAAGGTATTACTCAAATCAATGAATCACCAATGTTATCTAAGGAGGTGAATGAATCTTGTTTTTGATGGAATAAACAACTAGGTCATATGAGAAAGAAAGGGCAATAGGTACTGATAAACTATAAATTACTTCCAAATTTAAAATATTTGAATTTTAATTTCTACAAACACGGTCTTTTTGGAAATCAGTGTAGAAAGAATTTTAAAGCAGGAAGTCATACTAGTAAAAGTGTTTTAGATTATATCCATTCATATGTTTTGGGACCATTCCTTATAGTTTATTTCAGATGATTATCATATTTTGTAACATTTATATATGATTTATTTATAAAAGTGTTAGTTTATGTCTTAAAATAAAATCTAATGTGTTTAATGCATTTAAACTATTTAAAATTATGGTTAAAAAAATGGTAGGTAGGATAATGGAATGTTTAATAATGGAAAAGGGAGTTGACTTGACATCTTTAGAATTCAAAAAATATTTAAAAGAAGATGGTATTGAAATACGTAAAACCACTGTATACATTCCCCAACAAAATGGACACATGAACATGAATATTTTAGAAAGAATAAGAGGCATGTTCTACACTACCAATTTGCAACAAGAATTGTAGAAATAAGAAAGAAATATGACTTTCTATATTGGAACTCAATCACCACAAGTTGCAATAGATTGTAAAATTTCGAAAGAGGTATGGACATACCATCTTTGTATTTAATCAAATTTAAGGATTTTTGGTCATGAAGCTTATGCTCTTACTTTTAAAAGCTAATTTTATAGATTAGACCCTAGATCAAATAAATATACCTTTTTTGGTTATGATGATGTAGTTAAGGGATACAAATTATGGAATTCTACTACCCATAAAATCATCATTAGCATATATGTAGTATTTGTTGAATTCCCCCTCATTAAATCCAATATTATTAAAGTTTATTTGAAATTGGGACATGTGCCACTAAATCAATGAATTTAGTTGAAGACACAATCATCTATAAAATTTGGGAAGAAGGAAGAAGATTTTGGTGATAAAAAATATGTGGACATTGAACATAATCAGGAAAATGTGGAAATTCCACAACTAACACTGAGAACACAAGATGTAAATCCCCCGAAAAGGAACAATGATTTTGTCTCATCTATTACTTTTATTATTCATTATGAAGAGCCTTATTTTATTATCAAGGAAAATTTTAGGGGATAAATTTCATAGATGGGTTAATTTTACATGCTTCTCCAAAAAAATTATTTTTCAATTTCCATCTTTTCTAAAAATGATTCACCCAAATTTTATAGGATGCAATTACTTTACCTCGAAAATCACCAAAATTTTATAGATATTATATAGAATCATTAGAATTTGAATATTTTTACAAAATATCACCAAACATTTTATATTTTACATATTAGAGACTAGAAAAATTTGTTAATATTTCTATACACTTTAAGATAAATTTCCATCCTTACAATTTTCCCATGGTATTAGGAAATAATAAATAATATTGATAATGCTAAATCGAATATGAAAATGAAAGAAGAGATGGATTCCTGAGATAAAATCAAAACTTATGACCTGGTAGAGCTTCCAAAAGATAAAAATGGTGTTAGGAATAAGTGGGCCTACAAATTGAAGAAAGATGTTGATTATAGAATTGAAAAATGTAAAGCTAGTTTTGTAGCAAGGGGAATTCTCAGATGGAAAATATTGATTTCCATGAGATTTTTTCACTAGTTGTTAAGCTTGTTTATTTTTGTATTGTAGTGGCTCTAGTTGCTTTACTTGATTTAGAGTTAGATAAGTTAGATGCTAAAAAACACATTTTTACATCGAGATTTGCATGATGATATATAGGAACAACAAAAAGGATTTGTTCAACATCGCAAAAGATGACTTGTTTGTAAGCTCAAAAATTATTTGTATGGCTTGAAGAAGTCTCGTAGGAAATGACATAAGATGTTTGATTCTTTCATGATGATCTAGAATTATACTAGCAGTGACTATGATTATTATGTTTTGTATGAAATTTTAATGATATATTCATTATCTTGGTGTTATATTTGGATGATATATTTTTTACAAGAAAAATCATGGACAAGATCAATAGGTTAAAGGATCAATTGGCTAGGACCATTTATATGAAGGATCTAGGAGAAACAAAATAAATCTTGGGCATAGAAATAAAAAAGAGGAAGGAGAAATAGTAAGCTCAAGCTATCACAATAGAAGTGTGTCGAGAAAATTATTCTAATATTTCATATGAATTATGTCAAACATGTAAATATCCCATTTGCTTTCCATTTTGACCTTTCTTCATGTTTATGTTCTAATAATGAGGAAGAATTTTTTTATGTGTTTCGTGTACCATATGTTGATGTAGTAGGATGCTTAATGCATGCAGTATGTGCTAGACCAAATATTTCACATGTAGTGGGTTTTGTCAGTAGATACATGGAAAATATAGGAAGAGAGCATTGGAATGCAGTGAAACAAGTTCTTTGGTATATTATAGGAACAAGTGATTATTACATCACCTAATGATTTTAGTGATTATTTTTGTGGTTATGTTGATTCATATTTTGCAAGTGATTTAGAAAGGATGATATTTACTTCAGGTTATGTCTTTACTCTTGAAAAAGGGTCTATTAGTTGGATGCAAAACTTAAATAAGTAGACACTAATGTTGAATATATCGTTGTGTAGGAAATTTGGTTGAAAGATGTTTTGGGTCAGTTTGGAAGAACATAAGAGAGTGAACTTGTCTTTAATGATAGTCAAAGTGTTATCCATTTGGCTATCAATCCTACTTTTTATAGTGAGGCTAATCATATTAGATATGAAGTACCATCTTATAAGATATGTTATTGATGGAGGTGGAATATATCTTAAGATGGTCCAAACTTGAGAAAATTGTGCAAACATCTTTATAAAACCAATGTTGTTAGAGAAATTGTGGTGGTGTTTAACTTCTCTTGAGAGGTGATAAAAGAACTTGGGCAAGATATCAGTTAAATTATTGTCATTGTGGAGAATGTTAAAATTCATGATACCAATTAAAAACAAATTATAAAATCCAAAATTTACTTCAAGTAAATATTTGGTAGTTTATATAATGGGAAACAATTCATGTAGTGAATGTTACAATTCCAATTAGATATATGTACATAACCTAATAAACTAAGTTATATATATATATATATATATATATATATATATATATATATATATATATATATATATATATATATATATATATATATTCTCATATATCCCAAGAGATTGATTTTAGTTGTAAGCTTAATTATAATGTTATTCCTCTAGCAATAAAATACCATTCTTAGTCAAAGTTTTTCACATAAAATTTTGTGTTGTCTAAATACTTCTAGATTTAATATTTTATTCAGGTTGTAATTACTTTCATTTTTATGAGCTACACATTATAATTATTTAAAAATGATTTTAACGATTTAAATTATAATTATAAAATTTTAATATTAATTTCCATAATCTCGTGTACATTAATATTTTTGAATACCACACATTGAATTTATCTATTAAATAAATATTTTGGGTTAACATCGGTTAACTTGGGAAGACCATGAATATATTTTTTCCATAACATTTTATTAGTACATACCATTAATTTAATTTTTAATGAAACTATGATCTATTTTCATTTTTTAAAGACAAATCATACACACACTTGTTACTGGTCTACCAATTGGGAAACTAGACTAGTAGCATATGTTCAAAATTTTAAGATTACTAATATTATTCACTATTTGATCATTTATTAAACTAAAATTGTATTAGTAGAGAAAATGAAATCTATACTAATAGACATGTTGATAACATTAACATGAAATAAATTCTACTACAAGTGACTCACTCACCAAGACTTCATTTTGTACGAGTATCCACTTAAATATGTGGTTTGGCTTTGTAAGAAATTAATTAACTAATAAAACACAGGAAAAAAACCAAAGTCATAGAACTAGCGGAAAAGGAATGAGAGCCTTACGACATTTCTCACATATTCTTCTCATTATTAAAATAATGTAATAATACAAATAAATAGATGAGGAGGTTGTCTCAATATAGTGCGTCTATCTTGGAAAACTTGGTTGAGAAAATATCTCAACCACACACACTAATCTAGGAGCTAGGCCTAAACTAACTCCTAATCAAGATGAACTAATATAATCTATAAAATTAGGCATAAAATCCTAATTTTCAATATTTCATTAATTTAATTTATTTTGGATTTATAATTGTTTATGCGGAAGAGGCTAACATTCCCCCTCAATGATATTTCCAAAATAAGAACGACGAACCATCTTCCAAGTTATCATGCTGAAATTGTTGCTCCTCAAAAACATTGCCTGAAAAACCGCCAAAGTTGGGTGCCAAAAAAACTGCAATCTGAAGAGACCATGAGTTAGCTGCATGTCTGATTCATATCTGAATTTGGCTTGACAACTCCATCATGTGCCAAGCTGCAAAAGGATCCATCTGTCCTTTGTTTGTAATCATCATCTTTTTTCCACTGACAAATAATTTGATGATTCCCACTGGTGAATTTTCTTGTCCACTAACAAAATCTTGAAGATGCCCACAGGCGAATTTGTTGATGATGTCAAAAAAAACTTAACATTTATTTTGTTCATGGTGTCAAAAATTGCTCATTGTTGATTTTGCTATCGACCGCCCATTGGCGAATTTTTTGATGCCCACTGGCTGATGAAGATGTGAATATGTCCACTTGCTTCTTTGATGATGTTGTTGATACTTTCAGTCTGACAACCACCATCAATTTCATTAACATTCACCCCCCTTTATCAGCTGAAAGGAGAGACAATTATCTGGAAATTATTTCTGAACTCCCCCCCTTCAAGTGTAGGAGAGCTTCACTGGTGTACTCCCTCGTTCAACTGCACAAGAGTACCATCGTATTTTCATCATCGGTTGAATTCGGTTGTAAAACTTAGACAATATTTTGACTGTTGACGACCATTCCCAAGGATCAACCTAGGTGTAATTGATCTTCAATCTGGCCGGTTGGTTTTGGTTACAACATTTCTCTGATGAATGATTATGCTCGTTGTTGGTGTCGAGATGTGAACAATATTCAAACCCTTTTTCCACATAAATTATCAACTCGAGGGCGTTAGTTATTTCAAGAATAACACGCACAATATATGCAAGAGCAGTCACACAACCTACTATTGGATCTCAAGCTTAAATCAATAAACACACAAACTACTGTAACAACAATTAAATGGATTGCAGAATTAAAAAGGCATTCACAACAATTAAGAGATTATACTGGAACAGTAGTAAAAAAACCAAACTAAAACATGAAATCAACGGAAAGAAAGATAATGCAACACCTAATCAGAAGAGTGGGCCCAACTCTCTGATCAGGGCTGTGGTAAGCTCACAATTTACAAGTAAAACAACAGAGTGATGTGCATTCAATTAATTGTAAAATACTTTGTTACAAAATCTGTATATTTTTTGCTTAAACCCGATTCACAGCCTACGGGCCCTCTTTATACAATTGTTTAGGAAATCACAGATTTCCTCTAACAACTACATATCTACAATTATACAATTCATTACAACAGCAACTTAGTTTCCAAAAAGGAAACAATGAAAAAGGCTAAAATAACGCTGGTGTGAAATGAAGTCTGTTGCGCTGTAGCAGCAAGTGAAGATAGCCCTAGAAATTAGGAGCTACTCCATGACTCACAGCTGTAATCTTCCTGCTTTTTCCAAATCTATAAAAATATCAAAGTTAATGTTTGAAAAAGGTAAAACCTCCTTGACTATTACTTCATTAATCAAATATCCCAGGTAGGATAAAAGAAAGGGGTTTACCTCATGTTTTTAAGAATAATAATGATACAAAGAGATAGAAATTTGGGTGAAAATGGGAGAGAAAAGTATACAAATCCAGTACCCAACATCTCCCCCCAACTGGTCTATCTACATGTCCTCATGCAGCTCGTTGTCTCCTCAGATCTAGGTTGGATTGACTATGACTAGCATGAAGTTGTGTGAGATCATATTCTTCGGCCATTTCCATCCCCGGGGGTTTATAACCTTCTGTCAGAATAACATATTTCCACCAATCTAGGTCAACGTTGTATGCAGGAGTATATTTCCCGGCTGGCAACCAAATAAGGGGAAACTAAAACCTCAGCCCCATCCATCTGACCCCATAGGTCTGCATGCATGCTACAAATCGTGGCATCCTCTCTAGAGCACGTGCAAATTTAGGTGCTCTAAAAGGTTCTCACTCTCTGACGGCTGAAGATGACAACATCCACCTCCTTTGACAACTTTCCACTGCTTCCTTACAGAACATTGTAATCTGTCTACACAGAGGTCAGCACACCATTTCTGGGTTGCCAACATGTGTTCTCTATGCCCCTCAATCTGTAGAAAGGTGAAATGCTTTTTATAAATGTTTGATGTTTGGCCATCCTCCTTCCTGATCATTAGCGGCCTTATGACTTGGTTCTCCTCAAACGTATCACAAGCCTTTCTCCATTTAATCTGATTGATGGTGTAGGAGGTAAAAGCTCTTAAATTAATGTCCCCCATGAATGGAACGAGGTTAAAATATTTATCATGCCTCAAGAAGTACCCATGCATGTAGAGCTCGCACATTAAGTGTTGTCCTATGATATCATGAATTTTTAAGATGCAAAGAAATTGAATGGGGTCCTCAATCTCATGCCAAATATCCTTATATATACTTTCAAGACAAAAGAAAAGAAAATTTTCATGAAGGAATAAGGTATAGCTATGTGCAGGAGGTCTGTAGGCCATTACTTGTTGTGCCAAGGAGAACATCTTCTCCTTATCTGATTGCAGTAGCTGCACTTGTTCTTCCAATTCTTCTATTCTGGCCTTTTGTTTAGCTTGCTTCAGCCACGCCTTATATAACTAGTCTATGTATCCTGTAAC
Source organism: Pinus albicaulis (assembly GCA_034641835.2). Lineage (NCBI taxonomy): Eukaryota > Viridiplantae > Streptophyta > Pinopsida > Pinales > Pinaceae > Pinus > Pinus albicaulis. Next base: position 398,505,258 of record CM076581.1, read on the forward strand.
GACCCCGATAGCCTATTCTCGAGCCCACATTGTCTCTTTATTATGTCCATTCGCAGCAGACTTCCACTTCTGGATCTCGGCGGCCAAGAAAAATTCCTGGCCTTCAAACAATTGTTCAATCAGACCAGTGTGTGTAGCTATGGAGGAGACTTCAATTTTTGGCTTTACTTCCCTCCATTTGTAGAATTTTACCTTCTTTTCCAACTAGGAAACTTGTCTCTTCAACTCCTGAAGCTCCCTCTTCAATCTCATGGTTTCATTGAACTGAAACTGGTACCTTTTCTTGAGAGGTAACCTTCTCTTCTCACATTGTTCAATCCATTCCTATTTGATAAGAAATTCATTTTTTGGGCCTATAATAGGCTCAGAAGGCGGCGGAATGCTGCCAGTATTATCAGCTAGTTCTACTGTTAGGTCTTTATGGCTGGGCTCCCTATCTTCAGGGGAATTTTCCTCTACAATTACTTCAGGGAATCCTACCGCCTGGTCAGCATTTCGATAGACCACTCTGTGTTCCGGTGTTTCCATAGGAATCCCATCTTCTTTGCAAGCATCTGAGTGCTCCAATTAAGATTCAGCAATTGCTAGGGTGATATTGGCCATGTCCTTTCCTGGGTTGACAAACTTAAGCACTGATGGAACAACTATTTCCTCCATTAATAGTTGGGGTGAGTGGAATCCCCTCGCCCCTCTAGGCATCATGGACTGGAATGGAGAGTGGGGAATATCTTCATCATCCTTGTTTCCAACTTGGGTCGTACTTTCATGCACTATTATTTCAATTGGGGTCAACGCTGGTTCTTGTGGCATAGTGTCGATTCTGAGGGTTGTTTCCCTTCTATCCTCCTGCCATTTATGCATTATTTCTTCCTCTGAGATCGATACTAGTTCTTGTGGGACAGTATCGACCTCGCGGGTTATTTATCCTTTATCTTTTTGTTCTTCATAGATTGATTCCTTGTTTCCCTGTTCTAGCTAAATCGGGAGTGGTTATTGTGTAATACCCCCACTTGTTTCAATATCCATATCTTCTTGGACAGGTGATGCTATTTCTTGCAAAACAACATCACTTGCCATCTCTCTGTCTGACATTCCACTTCCCTGTTCTTCATTGACAAAAGTCAACGACTGTATCATGGTTTCGACTTCAAGCACTATATCCATAATACCTTCATCTATGGGCTCCTCAGGCGAGGCTAGTTCTTGTGTGGCAGCCTCGACTATGTCTCCAATTATCTCCTCTATTCTCATTTCTTTAGGTTCTTCCTGAAAAACCTCCATTTCCACTTCTTCGGGTTCCTCTTGATCAACCTCCATTCTCATTTCTTCGGGTTCCTCTTGATCAATTTCCTTTTAATGTTCTTCTTCTGCTAAACCAGCTAGAAAGGTTGGTTCCTCTTCTCTAGCAGCAATTACGGCTGCTATATATTCTTCTAAGGATCCACAGAGTTCCACCCAGGAGACTCGAAATCTATCTATTGCATGCATGACCAGTAAATGCACCAATCCATGGTTGGAGAGCACTGTCGGCGTCTGGCACAAACGTCGAGCGGACTGTTCGATGTGCTACAATTGTTTTAATAGAAATAAGGGCATGTTTAAGGCATGCGCCTGAGCCTGTGGAAATCGAAGGTGCGTTAGAATTTTAAAATGATATTTAAATAGAGTTGTGGCCTGGCCTTCGCAAGTTATGTATTTCATTACAAAACATGCGACTTTGTTCCATGGATACGACACAGACTTGCGCTCATATCCTCTGTTGAATTGAATGACACTTTCTCCTGCCTGCAAGAATAATTCGGGAAACGACGGGAGAGAAAATCTCTGAGCAAACCATTGCTGCCCTTGCTATCTCAGCCCGCTAACTTCTACAATTACCTCTTCTGTGATAGGAACTTCCAGTCCTCTGACCCGCGAGTGATTCTCATCCAAATTAAGTGCAAACTCCATTGTAATTCCCCTATCAAACCCCTGCAATCTATCGAAGTAGGTATCCCATCCTGCATTGACAAATATTTGCCATACCTCTAGATTACTGTGAACCAAAACAGTATTTTCAGGTTTATGCCGCACAACCAGTTCGCCGATATTGTGGGGACTGTAATAGCACTTCTAGAACAACAAAACCATTGGAAAGAATGGTGGATACCAAATTCTGAAAAACAACGTGGTGAAAATGAAGGGTGGTAACGGTAAATACAGATGGTAATTCTCGGAAACCAAGGAAAATCATAAAAAATTATAGTTCGTGTGGTGAATAAAATAGTAATTATTTCATATGGAGTGGAAAGGACGTGTTGCGGATCCCAATACGCATTTAATGATTATACGGAGTATTGATAAGGATCGTAGGGTGTACTCCACATGGAATTGAAATAATGACTTACAAAAATCATCATTGCATTGTCATTAAATTATGACAGCACTCCCCCCAACTTAAAAGTTGTTGTCCACAACATTAAAGTCTTCACATGGGATATTTAATTAAATCAGTAAAATTCACGTGGAAGCGTACCTAGCAGCCTACCTAGACAAAGTGACAGTTGGTAGGATGACGACGCAGTAATGATGCGGATGGAGTAACAGCAGTACGAGTAGCAGCATCTGGAGTAACAATAGCGCGAGTAGCAGCATCTAGAGTAACAACATATGGAGTAACAACAGTGTGAGTAGCAGCATCTAGAGTAACAACATCTTGGAGTAACAGCAATGCGAGTAGCAGCATCCAGAGTAACATCATCTAGAGTAACAAAAGTGCGATTAGCAGTGTCCAAAGTAACAACATCTTGGAGTAACAACAGTTCGAGTAGCAGCATCTGGAGTAACAACAGTGCGAGTAGCAGCATTCAAAGTAACAACATCTAAAGTAACAGCATCTGGAGTAACAACAATGCGAGTAGTAGCATCCAGAGTAACAACATTTGGCTAGCACCAACCAAGGAGTAACAACATCGAGTAGCAGCAACCGAGTAACAACATCATGAGTAGCATCAACCGAGTAACAGCACCATGAGTAGCATCAACTGAGTAACAACATCATCATGAGTAGCAGCAAATGAGTAACAACATCATGAGTAGAAGCAACCGAGTAATAGCATCATGCGTAGCAGCAACCGAGTAACAGCAACAAGAGTAGCAGCAACCAAGTAACAACATCATGAGTAGCAACAACCAAGTAGCAGCAACCTGATACTTAGAAAAAAAATTGTTTTTTTATTTTTACTCCTTAGTAGTAACTCCTGCAAAAAGACAACAAAATAGTAAAATACTTTATTCTTTATTCATTTTTTATTTTTATTTTTTATTTTTATTTTTTATTTTTTATTTTTTATTATTAGGGCATGGATGTAGAGGAAGAGTTCTATGTGCTGATAACCTTCAAACTAGATTTCTCAGAGAGGTGTTTGATGAAAGCATCCTTAGAGGCTGGGCGGTGGTATAATCTCACGTGATGTCCATTTACTATGAATGAAGCACGTGTATCATCTATTGTGACTAGCCTAACTGTTCCATTATCAAATACAACGTCCACCTTGTAAGGTCCCATCCAGTGAGTGCAAATCTTTCCCTTAAAATCCTTAAAATGGGAGTCATAAAGTAATGCCCAGACTCCCCTATGAAACACCTTGTTTTTGATAAAATTATCATGCCATTTCACTCTCTGCTGCTGAATAGCAGCAATCCTCTGGACAGCCATTGAACGAATTTCATCTAGTTCATTGAGCTGGGTCAGTCGGTGTTTAGGCATCTGACAAATCCAAACCAACTTCAAAAGTTGTTTTGAGCATACTGATTTCAAATTCTATTAGAAACAATGGGGATTTCCCATAAACCAACTCGAATGGTGAAAACCCAGTTGTGTTCCACCAAGTTGTTCTGTACATCCAGAGGGCTTCAGGCAGCTTCCGAGCCCAATCTCGACGATGGTATGCCATATTTTTTGTCAAGATATATTCTAATGTCTTGTTTGTGCTTTCCACTTGTCCATTCGCCTAGGGGTGGTATGGAGATGTGACCCTGTGCTTGACCCCATATTTTTGCATAAGCTTTGCTATCATGTGTGATGTAGATTGTGCTCCTCCATATGAAACAATCTCTCTTGGAGTACCATAACGAGAAAAAATGTCTTCAAATAGAAAATATGAGACCACCTGATTTGTTTCTTTCGCAACAGCTTTGGCTTCTACCCACTTAGTCACGTAATCAGTACATACCAGAATGTGAACCTTTTGCTGGGAGGGTGGGTTGAAGTGTCCAATGAATTCGATAGCCCATTTCTCAAAAGTTTCGAGGACTACCTATGCTTGTAAAGACATTTCATCATCCCGACTGGGCTGCCCCATACGCTGGCAACTGTCACACCTCCTGACGTAATTCTGCACATCCCGAAAGATAGAAGGCCAGTAATATCCCATTTGTAGCACCTTATGGCTTGTTGTTTTGTCTAAAAAATGGCCCCCACAAGGGCCATCATGGGAAGCTTTCAGTACTTCATAAATATCATCCTCGGATACACAACGCCGAATCTACTTATCAGCTACTGTATAAAAAAGGTACCCTTCCATCGAAGAATATCGGGCATTGTGATGAATAATTTTTTGTTGTTCCCTGTATGACAAATGATGAGGCACTTTCCCTGTAGCAAGATAGCTAGAAATATATGCATACCACGGAGGTTTAGTAGAAACTGAAAAAACATGGTCATCGGGAAAACTATCTTCTATAGGTGTGCATTCATCATTGTTATCCATTCTAGATAGGAAATCAACAACTACATTATCTTTTCCTAGTTTGTCTACTATTGTGATATCAAATTCTTGAAGCAATAGCAACCATCTTGTAATACGTCCAGGAGTGATAGGTTTATTCATCAAATACCTGATTGTTACATGATCAGTATGTACAAAAGTATGATACCCAGTGATTTAGTGCCATAACTTATTGATAGGATAAATGATAGCCATGAATTCTTTTTATGTCACCGTGTAATTTAGTTCAACAGGAATTAAATTATTACTGACGTAATAAATTGCATACGGTGTTTTTTCTACCTGTTGTCCTAAAACAACTCCTATCTCTATTTGAGAAGCATCAGCATGTATGTGAAATGGTAATGCCCAATCAAGTCCTCGGAGGATTGGAGCCTTACAAACCAGGCCCTTAATTTCGTGAAAGCTGTCTCACAGTCTTCAGTCCACAAGAATTCTGCATCTGTCGTTAGCAATTGAAAAAGTGGATGTGATATCTTAGCAAAATTTTCTATAAAGCGCCTATAATAACAAGCACAAATAATAAAGCTACGTACCTGTGTGGGTGTCTTTGGTACCGGGAAGTGTAATATTACCTCTACTTTGGCTGGATCAACTCAAATTCTAGCAACTAAGAGAAAATGTCCCAATAATATTCCTTCTTCCGTCATCATATGGAATTTAATTGTACTCAAAGATACATGGGTCTTCTTACATCTTTTGAGTACTTTTTCTAGATTCACCAATCCCTCCTCAAATGAATTTCTATATGGAGTAAAATCATCCATATATATTTCAACACTATCATTGATCAAATCAAAAAAGATTCCCATAATTTCCCTCTGAAAGGTAGCAGGAGCATTACACAAGCCAAATGGGAGGACCCTGTATGAAAAGGTTCCCCATGGGCATGTGAAAGTTGTTTTATCTTGGTCTTCTGGGACTATCTGGTTCTGGTTATATCCACTGAATCTATCTAGGAAGGAAAAGAACTTCTTCCTAGCCAGGGTGTCGAGGACTTGGTCAATGAATGGCAAAGGGAAATGGTCTTTTTGATTTTCCTTGTTTAGCTCCCTGTAATATACGCAGATCTGCCACTTACCATTCTTTTTAGGAACAATAACTAGCGGGGATACCCATTGGCTATCTGAGATGCGGTATATGAAACCTACATGCAATAATTTTTATAGTTCTTCTTTGACAATGTTATTTAGAGCAGGGTTCATTCTCCGTTGGGGCTGTCTTACAGGGTGGAAATCTTCCTTAATATAAATATGATAAGTACATAAATTAGCAGGGATCCCCTTCATGTCGGTATAATCCTAGGCAAAATCTTCTTGATGATCTTGAAGGACTTTCAATAGCTATTTTGTCTGGGATTCAGATAGACTTGGGTTGATATTAAGTGTTTTCCCTGATTCAATCTCAATTGGAATACTATCATGGGATGAAGTTACAGGAATTTCTTCAATTTCATCTTCTGGTTCAATTTTTTCCTGTGTTTCACAACTCATAACAGATTCTAAAATTTTCTGAGTTGAATTGGAAATAGAACTAGGATCATTAATAAAATTGTTAATGGCATCGTCCTCGGTTTCTGTTTTAAATTGAAGGGCCTGCCCAATATTGAGGATTGGTCTAACTTCTTCATTTTTAGGTTCAGGCTCTTCTATTGGTAGAGTTTTCTAACTGGCTAAATTTTTTTCAGATGGGCTAGGTTAGGGTAGAGAGTAAAATTATTTGTAACCATCCCATTTGATATGATCATATGCCTAGACCGGCACCCTATGTAGTCATATACAGTGGTGAGCCAAGGTCTTCCCAAGATCAATGGATGACCACCAACTGAAGATCGTGTCTATAATACAAGGAGGTCCATAGGGTAATGCCATGAATCCACCGAAATTGTCACATCTTCCAATTTCCCTACCGGTTTAATTGTAGACTTGTCTGCTAGTTCCAGAATAGTAGGGGTTGGCTTAATGTTTTCGAGACCTAATGTATTCATTGTTTTGGAGGTGATAATGTTGATGGAAGCTCCCAAATCTACCAGTAAGTTTGGTATTTCAACCCCATTGATTTGTACGGTTAGAATTGGGTTTCCTGGGTCCCCATATTTTACAGACATGATCTTTCCTAACATGATATCAGATAGTCTACCCATCACATGAATAGTCAATGGATCCCTAGGTTTCTTACCTGGTTTCTTAGAGCCGTAATCTTTGAGAGTTTTTTCATATATAGGTACGTCCCTCATGGCTTGTAATAGGGGTATTTTGACAAAAATATTTTGCAATTCCCCTAGGAAGTCAAACTCTTCCTGAGGGTTTTGTTTGTTCAAGGTCAGTCTTTCAGGATATGGAGGAGAAGTTGAATGACCCAGATTAAGAACAGATTGGGGAGGTTTCTGATTTGTTATGTTTTGGTCTGGCTTATCCCTGACTGTCCTCTGTTCTAGTTCTGGAACTTCATTGTCAATCTTTTCTATAATAATAGGTGAAGTAGGGGCATTTAATACCCACCCAAATCGTAAGTTTATCTCATTGAGCCCTGCGGTATAAATGCTATAAGATGGAAGGTTAAGAGTATCTATTTGTTGGACCCCTTTATTATTAGGATTCGGAATGGGATGGATAGGAAGCTAGGGTCGAAGGGTTGGATTACCAGGAGGTACATTAGAGGCCAACTGAAGTTGTTGTTGAGGCATAGATTAAGGAAACTGACCAGGGAGAGGGTCTACACCAGTTCTGATTCCATGAAGGATTTGAACTAGCCTGGGGAACCCATTGTTGCTAGGGGGGATATTGATATTGATACCACATAGCTGAAAATGGTGCAAACTGGGGACCCATATTAAAATTATTAAAATACTGGGATGGGTCCTGAAACATACCTGGATTCATAGCTGGTAGTCGAGGTTTCCATGGCTTTTTCGGCCCCATGAAGTACAACTGGTCTACCACATTTTCTTCACTTTCTCCTTGAAAAACTGCCTTCAATCCGGGCAAGGAAGGGCACGAGCTGGTCACATGAGTCTGTTCACAAATCACACAAGATTCCACTATGTTTAATGGGAATTCTTTCAAGGGATGCTTATTTATGCACTCTGGGCAGAATATAGCCATAGTCTTCTCCAACTCTATCTATTTATGTTTTTCTTACAGAGTGTCCATCTGGGAAGATAATGTGCTCAGGATATCAATCCTTAGATTATCCAGTAGGTTTCCAATTTCTACCTTTGTAACCCCTCCACCAGAAGTCTTCAATGACTGAATTCCTTGTCTGCTCCTTGCAGCTCCTCGTGAATATTGAATGCAATAATCACAGATTGTGTCGAATTATTCTTTTGAAATATCCCCCTTTCCTACTATGTTCAGAATTTGCCGGGAATCTTCCCTAAATGCCCGAAGAAGAATAATCCTCAGAATATCTTTATCCAAGTCACTATGGCCTGATCTCTGCAATATATATTTAAATCGTTCCACACAATCTTCCATGTTCTCGTCCTCTTTCTGTACAAACTTAAATATTTCCTCCTTAATGTCACAAGATTTACAGTAATCTTGATATTTCTCCAAAAAGGCTTCTTTCATCCCTTCCCATGAGGTAATGGTTCTTCCTCCTAAACCCATGAACCATCTTAGGGTCGTCCCTTTTAGGGTAGCAGGAAATATTTTTATTTTATGAGCATCAGAGATATAATCATACCCTCGACAGACAATGTCAAATTCGAAGAGGAATGTATCAAGGTCTTCCGACGAAAGCCCATGAAAATTAGGTAGAGTTGTTAAAGAGATGGGCTTCATTGGTGCATCACCTATAATGTTTCCAATTGGAAAATCAATAGAAGAACTTGCAGGTGTCATAAATATCCTCCAATACTCACATGGGATTTCAACTGGTTCTGCTGCTAGTACTTGGGGTGATTCAACTATGGTAGGTTTCACCACACTTTTCTGGTCCTTTGGTGATGTAAAATCCTTCAGAAACTCCTTTTTCCAAATCAGAGTTGCTTAATTCAACTATGGGATTCTTCACAACACTCCCTTGATCTCATGGTGATGAAAACCCTTTCAGAGGTTCTTCTTCCCAATTGCTTAGTTCTTCTGACCCTATGCTTGCTACTTCTTCCCCTTCTGCTGACAGCACGGTTGTATCCTCCACCGGTACGCTATTTATTGTTTCTTTCGTAGTTGAAAGAAATTCCTCTGGTACCGTGGTTGGAGTTGGCTGTTCAACTGACTACCCTTCGAACCTCGTCTGAACCCTTAACCTGGCAACAGCACGAGAGGATGCTTCAGATTTAGCCTTCTTGATAATCTCCTATATATAATTCTTCCTTCCCAAATCCTTTCCTTACTTTGGGGGTCTTCCTCTGCCCCACTTATTCAAATCTTTGTTCATACAATTGGTGAAAAGAATTCATCAAAATAGCAAAAGCGGTCAGGACCCGGAGCAGGATAGATAAATTCCTCCCCAGGACGAGAGATTAGGTTCAAACAAAAAAACAAAATAAACTTTTTAAAAGAATAAAATCAAAGTTCAGGACCTGAAGTAGGGTAATCAAATACCCTCCCTGGGATGAGAAGTTGGCCCTTTCAGAAAATAATAAAAAAGCAGAAAAAACTAAAACTATGCCCAGGACTTAGAGCAAAATAACAAATACCCTCCTTAAGATGAGAGATCGGTCCTTAACAAAAGAGAACAAAGCAAGGAAAAACAACAAACTATGCTCAGGACTTGGATCAGGGTAATAGATGCCCTCCCCAAGATGAGAGATCAATTCTAGAAAAAACAATAAAGAACAAAAAAACACAGAACACTACGCTCAGGACTTGAAGTAGGGAAATAAATTCCCTCCCCAAGATGAGAGATTGACCCTTAGATCAATTGCAGATCATGTTCTTGCACCTTGTTAGCCTTCCCCGAAAATGATGCCAAAATGTTGGTGTCCAGATGTGAACAATATTCAAACCCTTTTTCCACATAAATTATCAACCCAAGGGTGTTAGTTATTTCAAGACTAACGCGCAAAGTATATGCAAGAGCAGTCACACAACCTGCTATTGGATCTCAGGCTTAGATCAATAAACACACAGACTACTGTAACAACAATTAAATGGATTGCAGAATTAAAAGGCATTCACAGCAATTAAGAGATTATACTGGAACAACAGTAACAAAACCAAACTAAAACATGAAATCAACGAAAATAAAGGTAACGCAGCACCTGATCAGAAGATTGGGCCTAACTCTCTGATCAAGGCTGTGGCAAGCTCACAATTTACAAGTAAAACACCAAAGTGTTGTGCATTCAATTAATTGTAAAATACTCTGTTACAAAATCTGTATATTTTCTGCTTAACCCCGATTCACAGCCCACAGGCCCTCTTTATACAACTGTTCAGGAAATCACAGATTTCCTATAACAACTACATATCTACAATTATACAGTTTGTTACAACAGCAACTTAGTTTCCAAAAAATAAACCATGAAAAATCTTGAAATAACGCTGGTGTGAAACAGAGTATGTTGTGTTGTAGCAGCAAGTGAAGATAGCACTAGAAATTAGGAGTTGCTCCACAACTCACAGCTGTAATCTTCCTGCTTTTTCCAAATCTGTAAAAATATCGGAGTTAATGTTTGAAAAAGGTAAAACCTCCTTGACTATTACTTCATTAATCAAATATCCCATGTAAGATAAAATAAAGGGGTTTACATCGTGTGTTTAAGATTAATACTGATACAAAGAGATAGAAAGGTGGGTGAAAATGGGAGAGAAAAGTATACAAATCCGGTACCCAACACTCACCACAATGGTGACGAGGATGGAGATCAAAACAATGATCTTCCATATGACTTGTTCTTTGACAATGTGAGAATTTTGGTTTGAATGCAACTTCTGTTTGTGTGCATGTCGGTTTGTCTGCACCTGTTGCATAATTTTTTGATATGATTTGTTCAAGAAAGCTTGCACTAACAAACTTGATGGACTTGGAACAATCTGGGATATGTAAGTTGTCATCATCTTTGACATATCCTAATCCTTGTCGATTTCTGTTACTTTGAATTTCTTCCCATCGCTTGATGATTGGTTTGGAAGAAAGTTGAAATTATCATTGTCAGAGGAGTAAAAGTTAAGGTTTGTCAGGTTCTTGGCAAAGTTTGTGACCTTTCTGTAGCACCTCTCAACTTTTTTATATGTAGTTATGTCATACATATAATCAGTTCTTATTGTGTATCTTCTCTGTGAGTTAGGAATCTGACCATTAGGGACTTTATATGTCAGTAGAGATTAACAATTTACATATAAAAGGTTGTCCTAGCTCTAGTGGAATTCCCCACATATGTTCAAAATTTTAAGATTACTAATATTATTCACTATTTGATAATTTATTAAACTAAAATTGTATTAGTAGAGAAAATGAAATCTATACTAATAGACATGTTGATAACATTAACATGAAATAAATTTTACTACAAGTGATTGGCTCGCTAGGACTTCATTTTGTAAGGGTGTGATGATTAAGGTTTTCAACGTTTACCCATAGATGATCATGGTTGACCATGGCTAACCATGATGCCCATGTTGACCATGGTTGACTATGTTCAACCATGTCACCCATCACTTTGCAGCATACTTGACTAAGATAGATTATGATTAACAACGATTAACCATATTAATTGACAATGGTGGTTTTCCATGTTTGATCATGGTTAAGGATGGTTGAACATGGCTAACTCTAAGTAAGCATGTTGACCATGGTTTGACCCTGTTAACCATGGTTGAACATGGTTTGAAAAATTTAGACATTGTCGATCATAGTTTTCTATTATAGACTGACTGTACATGCTCACTTTCTTTTCAAATTTTCAAAATGCGACTGGTCATTTACATATATACTAGGATAAGCCTTGCAGTACTACCCTAAAATAAAAATACATTTAAAATTTAGCTTAAAACACTGGAAAATGAGGTAGACTAGTCATCTAGTTTAACAGGTCTGTTGAGGTCAATTCTAGTTGATTCCTTAGCGTTCTAAGATTTATTCTCATCCAATTGAATTTGAAGATATTCAATTTCACTGCGTCGGGCATACACCTCATCTTCCAACTGATGTATCTTCTGGTTATTCTCTATGCTCCTCTCGTTCATTTCACAAGCTTCCTCGTGTTGTTGTTGAAAATATTTCCGAAGATTTGCTAGACTCACCCTCAATTCACAATGCTCTCTCACATGGGCAACATGCATGTGGGGAGAATGTGTCCATAGGAGGGAACTTCTCCCATTTTTGGTCAGAACGACCCAAAAACCTACTCAAGCACCAACGTCGATATCCCCAAGATTCAGAATCCACGTTGTCTAAGAGAAAAAGATAAAGCAAGGGAAAACTAGTGACCCAATTACCACAAAGGAACAGAGTTCGTGACCCAAATGCCACAGAGGAGGAAATGTAACCCAATTGACTTCACAACACCCAGATGGAAATGAGAAGGAATAGAGACCCAATTGACACAATGGAACTAAAAAAAGTGACCCAAGTGACACCATAATGCCCAAAATCACACCAAATCAAGATGCAGAATCCTTAGAAATTATTTCTTCGGCAATTATCTTTAGCAAATGGCACTCGCTCGACTAAAATTCTCTGACAATTATCTCTTACCAAGGTCAGCTCTCAACAGCCAGAATTGATTTTAATTTGAATGTTAGTTTTGTTGTGCTAATTTCTTTTTCAGATATAAAACTTATTTATTGATCTTATGCTTGATGTATAGGTTCCCTTGTTGCTTAAATGTGTCAATGAGGTAATTAAAACATAATTTTATGAGTGAATTTGCAAGCATAAAGCATGAATTTCAATGGCTGAATAGCAGCAACATAAATAACAGCAAACCATAGCAACTGATCCATTAAAACAGAGTTTTTATGAAGGAGTTCACCCCTCTTGGGCTACATCTCCTTGGTCTAGCTTCATAGCTTGGGCCCCTGTATTAGCTCAAATGTGCTCAAATTTATTTTTACATTCATCAAATTCTCTTGGAACCTATTCCAATGAGTTTAAAATGTCAAAATTTATTAGAAATAACTATTTATTTACTCAATTTGGTTACCAGATGCTCTAGGCATGGCCTTCCCTCCTGGTGGCCCTAGGATTCAAAATTCTTCAAGGCAACAAAAACCTCTATATATGAGCTCCTCTGCTTCTGTAACCTATTCCAATGTGTTCATAGCATGCCAATTAGACAATAATGACTCTTTCAGAGCTCAATTTGGTCAAAAATTGAGTCAGTTATGGAAAAAACAAACTTTCCCCCAATTTCTCCTCCAAATCTAGAAAACTGGAGTTAACTCTGACAAGTTTGGTGGAATCTATGAAAATAGAAACTTCACTAAAATCACTGCTAATTAAGGAGGAAATTAATTAGTGTTAATCACGTCATTAGGTGGATAAGAACTCGCTTAAAATCTGCTTAGTGGAGGTGTTGGCTCTTGATTTCATGTGTGCGATCACGTGGAAGAGGGCTAGCCCGTGGGCTGGCCCCGTCCTTCCACTGTCAGATCCTGTAATATGCTCAAATAATATTTCGGAGCCATTGGTTTCAAGGAACGGGCCCATGGCACAACATTAAAGGTGAAAGGTGTTGGAGAGGAGATCACGGGGTCGATCCCCGATCTTGACCCTCCATACACTATTTTGCACGGATTAATAAGCCCGAAATACAAACTTTAATATAACACCATCAAAATTTAATAATACAACGCTTCCACCATTAATTAATATGACATCCACCATGGCCTTCATATTATGGTTTAGCAATAATATATGCCAATGAAATGTCTAATCGAACCTTTGAAATACCCTTGGACTTGGAACATAATTAAATGTACCATGATATATTCCAAATCCATTCCTCCAACAACTTTTCATAGTTTAATTTACATTACCACTTGCAGACTTTAGATTAGAATATTTATATGTGGAATATTAAAATTAAATTAAGGTTTGAAATATTAATGAAATATAATATATATATAAATATATATATATAATATAATATATGATTTTTAAAAAACCATATAATATTATATATACATACATATATATTAATCTAACTTTAAATAATTAAAAAAAAAAAAACTTCGAGCACATAAAAATCATGAGCCCAAGTTCAACCTTAAGAGGTTATTGGACAAATTTTACCTTCACAAAACAAACTCGCGAATCCCATAGTGACACTTGTCACAGACCCATGGGACAAAAACTAAAGAAGATTCCCTGAATGCTGACTGGGTTGCCATGTCATTAGTTGTACCTGTTCTACAATTTTTTTATAAAAAATTGCCTATTCTGAACGATGATCAACAGACCACAACTCCTCCATCAGAACTCGGTTTTCAATGAAGCGAGCTGCGTTGGATTCCTTGCGACAAGTCGGTCACTTTCGTTCTAGTTTCATTCAATTTTGAGCACTTTCATTTTTGAGCTAAAATACGGAGCCTCTGATCATTCCTCCCCACTAGAAGTCTTTTGGACCCCAAAAGCTCTTTTATTATTGATTATGTGGATGAGGGTACTATTTTGTCACCCTTCCAGTCTCTATCCATTGAAAATTTCCCAATTTCATCATTTGGAGCTTTTCACAAAGGGTCAACTTTTTCCTTAATTCTTGCGACCTTCTCTTGCTATCATTGACACCATCATGCTGCAATATTTCTGAATTTTCAGAAAAAACAATCTATTCTTGCTAAAACCATCTTGTTCCTACCTTGGTCAACAATCAAAGGAAACTTAAAAATTTTCTCGCCTTGCACACTGTCACCATGGGGATTTTTAGCTACTTTTTCCTTGTACTTGCGTTGACTCTTGACCAAGTATCTTCGCCATTGATGTACCTTTTGGAAACCATAAGCCAGCATTTGTGGAACCCATTCCTTCTTTTCCAAGTTTCTTTTTCACTTTCTCTTTGACCTTTGTACCCTCGTGCACCAGCATCTTTTTTCCAACACTGCTCAACATTGATGTTGACTGCTACAATTATGTCAAATCGTTTTCACCTTCTTTCAAAGGAAACCTGATAACATCTTGAAACAACTCATTACAAGCATAAGCATATTTTTTTAAAGTGTGATTGAATACATCTCTTTGTTTGATCATCAACAATGTCAAGTTCTAACTTGCATTCACTATCCTATTCATTTCATTATGTGCTCTAATTATGTACTCAATACCATCCTTAAACAAGTGATACTTGTTCTCATGGCGATGAAATACTGATTTCCCATCATACAGATAAGGACTTCCCAATACAATACCTGATATCTCAAGCGACACCACATCAAGCTCAACTTCATCAAGAAAGTTTGAGTTGATGGCGAATCTTAGTAAGCACTTCCTTGTAACCTGCAAGTTTTCATTCTCACATATCCAACCCAAAGGATATGGTCTTGGATGTCTAATAGTTTCAAGGCCTAGTTGCTTAACCAAATCTTCGGAAATCAAGTTAGCTTGTGACCCACTATCAAAAAGAGTATCAATCTTGGTATGTTTAGAGACAACTCTAATGTGGAAAAGTTTTATTCTTGTATCTTCATCATGAGTATCATTTGAACAATTTGAAGAACTAGTGCTTGCAACATGTTTAGCTTTCAAACCCATGGATGTGATAATTGTCTCATCTCCTGAATCTGACCCTAAGTCATGTTCAACTATAGCAATATTTTTACCCTTCTCTTTGGCTTTCAGTCTGTTTGGTTTCAATTCTGGATGAGGTTGCCAACAATGGCCTTCATCATGGCCAGTATTTGAAAAGTTTTTGCATGTGAGTTTTTCCTTCTCTCTTTCTACAGAGCTATTTCTTTTTCCTCTTCCATAAATATTTCCTTTTCCTTTGCCCTCACTTTCACTTTTCTCATCTATGTTTTGTTTCCCCCTTGCCTCTAAGTGTGTGGCTTGTACACAAACTTCATCTAAATTTCTTGGGCTAAACATAATAATAGTATGTTTCAAATAGGAGTGTAAACCTCCAATTTATTTGAAGAGTGTATCTTGGGAATTAAAATTTATCCCTAATAACAAATCCCTTTTTCTAAACTCTTGGGTATATTATTGAACTGTTTGACCCTTGAGTTGCTTAATTTTTTTCCAACTCAATACAATAGATTTTTTCATGTAGGCTAATGGATAAAACTGTCTTTTAATGGAATAAATAAACTCAACCCAAGAAATGGATATCTTACCATGGATTCACATTTCCTCTTGAGTCTTTTCTTCCCACTAGACTAGTGCAACTCCTTCTAGCCTTAATGAAGCCAACTGGATCTTTATGTCGTCTTCATGAAGGTTTTGAATTCCGTAATACACCTCCAATTGATGTATCCAATTTTCAAGCCTCTCTGCATTTACCTCGCCATTGTACATGGGTAGTTCAAACTTCATGTCCAATTTGAGTAATGGACTTTTTCCTTTTGTGGATTTTGAGTGAGTGTGATTGGTTTTTGTGGTGGAGGTGGAAGATGATGATGATAGCGATGATGAGGATGATGAATATGGTGGAGATGGAGGTGGATTTCCTCTTCTTCCCTTCTAACTCCTCTCTTCATCCTTCTTACCATCTAAAGTTCCTTCTCCACATGGAGGCTTAGAACCTTCTCCTGCCATCCCAACAGTAAATACATCAAGCATAACTTTAACCATCCTCTTTATGTCTTTGAAGTCTCTATTGAAATATTCCTCTTATGAATGTCCTTGAGTCTATCCAACACCTGACATGATGGCTATGGATTTAAGCTCAGCTTCTGATGCTTGTACCTCTCCAATCAAATCAGCTTCTTGTACAAATTTCACCTCTTCAATCTCAACTTCTTGAGACAACACTTGAGGTTCTTCAAGTGCAGCTATGAGTGGAATTTTGGGTGAAGATTATGCTCTTTCAACTCTCCTTCTTCTAGTCCTAATCTTAGGACTTGCAACCAAAAATTCCCCTTCACTTTTCTGCAACTTTAAACTTGTCAGCATCAAAAAATTGCAACCAATAAACTTGCACAAATCTTCAAGGACCTAACAAGAAAATAAACTTAGCAACCTCATGCTATGATACCAACTTGATCTAAATTTGAATGTTATTTTTTCTGTGCTAATTTCATTTTCAGGTATAAAACTTATTTACTGATCTTATGCTTGATGTACAGGTTCCCATGTTGCTTATGTGTGTCAAAGAGGTAATTAAAACTGAATTTTATGATTGAATTTGCAAGAATAACGCAGGAATTTCAATGGTTGAATAGCAGCAACATAAATAACAACAAACCATAGCAATTGATCCATTAAAACAGAGTTTTGATGAAGGATTTCACCCCTCCTAGGCTACATCTCCTTGGTCCAGCTTCATAGCTTTGGCCTATGTATTAGCTAAATTGTGCCCAAATTTCCGTTTACATGCATAAAATTCTCTTGGAACCTATTCCAATGAATTTAAAATGTTGAAATATATCAGAATTGACTATTTATTTACTCAATTTGGTTACCAGATGCTTTAGGCATGGCCTTCCCTCCTGGTGGCCCTAGGCTTCAAAATTATTCAAGGCAACAAAAACCTTTGTAGACGAGCTCCTCTACCTCTGCAACCTATTCCAATGTGTTCATAGCATGCGAATTGGCCAATAATGACTCTTTATGACCTCAATTTGGTCAAAATTTGACTTAATTATGGAAAAAACAAACTTTCCCCCAATTTCTCCTCCAAATCTGGAAAACTGGAGTTAACTCTGACAAGTTTGGTGGAATCTAGAAAAATAAAAACTCCACTAAAATCGCCATTAATTAAGGAGTACATTAATTAGTGTTAATCCCATCATTAGGTGGATAATAATGCGCTTAAAATTTTCTTAATGGAGGTGTTGCCTCTTGGTTTCATGCATGCGATCACGTGGAGGAGGGCTGGCCCATGGGCTGGCCCCCTCCTTCCATTGTTGAATCTTGCAATATGCCTCAAATAACATTCCAAAGCCATTGGTTTCAACGAACGGGCCCATGGCCCAACGATGAAGGCGAGCAGCATTGGAGGGGAGGTCACGGGGTCGAACCCCGACATCGACCCTCCATACAATACAAACTTTAATATAACGCCATCGAACTTTAATAATACAATGCTTCCACCATTAATTAATATTCCGTCCACCACAGTATTCAGACTATGGTTTAGAAATAATATATGCCAACAAAATGTTTACTCGAACCTTTGAAATACCTTCGAACTTGTAACATAATTAAATGTGGCATGATATATTCCATATCCATTCCACCAACGACTTTGCATAGTGTAATATACATTGCCACTTGCAGACTTTAGGTTAGAATATTTATATGCGGAATATTAAAATTAAATTAAGGTTTGAAATACTAATGAAATATATATATATTCATTAATGTAACCTTAAATAATTAAAAAAAATAACTTCCATCACATAAAAGTCATGAACCCAAGTTCAACCTTAGGAGGTCATTGGAAAAATTTTACCTTCACAAAACATACTAGAAAATCTTGCAGTGACACTTTTCATAGTCCCATTGGACAAAAACTGAAGAAGATTCCCTTAATGCTCACTGGGTTTCCATGTCATCAGTTGTACCTGTTCTACAATTTTTTTTGAAAAAAAATTACATGTTCTGAACGGCGATCAATAGATCATAACTCCTTCATCCAAACTTTGTTTTCAATGAAACAAGTTGTGTTGGATTCCTTCCGACGAGCCATTCGCTATTATTCTAGTTTCATTCAATTCTAAGAACTTTAATTTTTGAGCTAAAATACCGAGCCTCTAATCAAGAATTGTCCCCAGACAATCCCAACTCTGTCAGAGGATCCTTCCACCTGCAACCTTCTGAGCACAATTCTTTCCATTGCACAATTCGATACATTTATTCTCCAATTTATAGTAGTTACTAAGCTGAGATATTGCATAAATACCTTCGGGGTCTTAATTCACAGCCATCATGTTATCTTGAAGCCTAAAATGACTTCCACCTGATGAAAATTAACTATCCCTCACATGAGCCATATGATCCCACCTAGGGGAATTGAATGAGGCGCTCTCTCTATGAGGATTCACGCATGAATCTCGTTTACTTGTTCATGCTACAAACTCGATTATGAAACTCAACACACAAATTTTTCACACTTATTCCTTACTCGATGCCAAGTATCCTGGGATGTTGAGATATGAAACCACTAGTCGAGTGTGAGGTAAGGGTGGTGCACAAAAGATTCTAGATGGGGGGACAAGGGGGCACCAATAGGGATGTTGAATGTGATGGGGGAAGAGAGTTGGGAAAGAGTGGAGGGGGGGTGGATGAGGACGGAAGAAGGGATTCAGAGAGGGGGAAGCGTGGAGGAAGAAGAGGGGGAGAAGAATAGGGAGAAATGCATAATTCACCCCAAGGGAGGGAAGGGGCAGCATATATTTTTATAACTTTTAAATCCAAGGTGCATGATTTTTTAGTCTGATCTATAGTATAGGAGGATATATTTATCATCGAATTTAGGATTTTCATACTTGGGTTTAGGGGATGGGAAGGTAGCCTTCAATTCCATTTACCTTGTTGCAACTTTATTTCATTTCGCAAGCCAAATTGGCTTGCATGTCCGCCTCCTTATTTAGAATTCTTATGAAACAATTTCATATGCCCAAAGAGAGGGAGAAAGCCAAAGGATCTCTTTAGTATTTGATTTAATTTGTTATTCTGTGTTGCATTGTTTGAGTTCATGTGTTTTATAACTAAGAGAGAATCACCCAATATGTTCATATCCTTTATTCCTTTTTGCTGAGCTAAAGTGAGGTTAAAATATAACCCATAGGCATCTGCGTGGTTATTTATCTTCATGCCCAAACCCCAAGCATAATGTTCTACAATTACTCCATCGGGATTAATGAGAACCCCCCCTCCTGCAACCCCAAAATTTGATGTGTTTGTTAATAAGTAGCATATATTGTAATTTGTTGCTAGTTAAATTTGAGGTTTAACTCTTAAAGTTTTTAAAAGTATTTATACAAATGATTAAAAATATTGTACAATTTAAATTAAATTAAATATTTTAAAATAAAATTTCAAAATATAATTATTATATTATTTTTAAGTAGTTGATGTATAAAAATTGATTAGTTTTATTTAGTCTTAAATCAAATTGTGAAAAAAAATTCAATGCCAAGTGTTCTAAAAATTTGGTTATCATTGAAAATAGTAAAGTATTTTAGTATTTTTTTTCGAAAGAAAAATGTATTTTTGCTATTTCATTTGAAATCAAAAAGTACAATCCCTTAATTGTTATGCAGAATACTTGTGAGATTTTCTAAAAATTATGTTTTACTTCCATTAATTACATCAAAAATTCTAAAAAAAATTGCCTCATGAAAGAATTGGTATATTCAAAAGTATTAAAGTAAAGGTAAGAAATTAACATATCCCTATGAAATTCAGCTACAAAAAATAATACATCATCCAAAATAAGTGCTTGATTTGAAAAAAAATGTATGCTATGACATTTTATTCCGTGTAGACATGAAATATATTAATATAATCATGTTGTTCTTGCAATTAATGAATATTTTGTTGTCAACCTTTAAGATGAAGAATTATAAGATTGTTTTTTAAATCGAATCATTCCACTAAGACTTTGGAATACCCTGCCAACTTGAATACCTTTACCTATTTCTAGACAACAATTTTCATAGCAATCCACATTTCCATTAACTCAACCAAAATATTTTCTCCATTCCCCACTCCCAACCTACATTTGGTCAACACATTTTCAGTTAAATAGATGGCAGTTCTAGCTCCATATCTACCTCCTTGACTAGCTCCGTCAAAGAATCCCCACACCACTCCATCATTTATATCCGTATCCCTCACTTTTATTTTCTTTTTTAATTTCATAGGATTCATATGTTTAAGATAATACACGCTAATGTTATGTGCAATTACTCTAGAATGAACTACTGAATTTTGAAATAGAATTTTGTTCCTTCCTAACCAAACACCCCAAAGAAAAAATATTGGAAGAAACTTGTATGAATAACTCTTGAATATCATAGTGCAATTGTAAAGGCACTCTTCCACCAAATGACCAATCCAACAATCATTTAAATTGAATGTTGAAATCATATTATACCAAATAGATTTGACAATAGGGAAAAGGATAAATAAATGATCAATGGAATGGTTTCATTCAACACATAAAGCCCATATACTTGGACCTTCCCAACCTTTCTTTGAGAGAATATCCAAAGTGAGATTTTTTCTTTCAAGATAAAACCACAAAAAAAATTCTCTTCAGAAAACCTTAACCCTTCCAAACTAACTTATGCCACCACTTGGACTCATGTAAAGGGATTTGTTGTATGAGAGAAGTGTACCCCTATTTCGCAGTGATTTCATGTGAGTGTTTGTTCATTGACCGCACAAGGAAATAAACTTCATATCTTCTTATGATTGTTCCAAATTTCTACATAATCAATAATACCTATTCCATTCATCTACAAAACCTGTTGAAATTTTGAGCTCCATCGTAGAAATCAATTCCTAATTTTCCAAGAATGGGATACCTCCTCTTTCCACATTAGTCAAAGAATGTATTCAATTGGAATTCAAATAAAAAATTAAGCCATCCGACAACTTATGTTTCCCATCAGTCCACACCAAAGGATCACGACCTATCTTCACTTCCTCCATGCTTCCAATTTCCCACCTAAACCACTTCTCCATTTCCTAAATCCCACTCACCAGATTCCTCCAAAATAAATAATTGTCTTTGGCATCTTAGGAACCAATCTAAGCCATTCAATAACTAATAATGCCTTTAGATATTTTAACCTCATGATACTACTCCACAGAGTACTACCAAATAACATTTTTCATCCACATTTTGTTGCAAGAAAAGTGCCAAAAATTCCCAAATTTCAAATTTCCCAACTACCAAACTTCTTTGGAATTGCAATTTTTCTCTATTTTACTAAAGCCATGCCTTTTTTTATTCTAATTTTTATCACTCCATAAAAATTGAAAACATAATTTCTTGATTGAAATTAGAATTTTTTTTGGTAAATTTTCTAAGGATAGCCAAAATATCATAATACCTTCTAAAGTAGACTTCACCAAAATTAAGTTCCCATCTAAAGATAACAACCTTTCACACCAAAGATATATTCTCTTTCCCACTATTCTAACAAGACAAAACCAATCCAATACTCTGTAGCCTATTGATTTTACAAGTGCAATAAAAAGACGCACATTTTTCTTCGACAGATAATTACTTCCAATGATATTATTCTTACTCTATATCATTAAGAAATTATACTTCAGAAAATTTCAACCATAAATGTAATAGGAAAGGAGAGATCACAATAAAATAAATAGGCATTAGAGACAAAAAAAAATTATTGTGCAAAAACCCAACCTCGGGAGAATCCCACCAATATTTTCTTAGGAGAAATTGTCTAATTCCAAAAAAATGTATATTATGAATATCCTAATCAAACTTGGTCAAACTGACCAATCAAATCAACAAAGTAAAACCTGGTCAAAAGAGAGAGAATTTGTCTTCTACAATAGCCAATAAAATCTGGTCTAACTAGTCGAATTTCGACCTTTGCAACTTCTGGCCAACTCTTGTCAACAGGTCAAATTTTGGCCCTAAATCTGCCTTAGGAAATTTAGTCACCTCCTTCAGAATTTCGGTCAACTTTCCTTAGTCAAACTACAGTCAAACATAGCAGTAGATGGTTTGGTCAACGCATGTCAAAAAACACAAAAATTATGTAGTCAACGTTGTTCAAAGCTTGTTAAGATTGTTATGCACTTCATCTATCTTCTCTCTCTCCCTCCCCCCTTGATGCACTTGATGCACTTGAGCGTGTAAACCCTAAATTCAATACATTAAACCGGTGCGAGGAAGATCATAAAATTGTTTAGTGTACAAGGTGTGATTTGATACATATTTGGGAATGCATGGATAGCAAAAGGGAGGGGAATGTTTTTAGAGATAGTGGAGTAGTGAAACGATTCCCTTAGGTATTATGAAATATAGAAAAGGAACACTTATAAGATGTTGAGAGAATATTCCTAGTGGAGAAAGGATTCCCTATTAAACTCATATATGTGAGAATTTGTATTTTGACCATCATATTTTTGGATGATAGTGAATTCGCCCTAGTGGTATCATTGTCTAGCTAATGGTTGGCTAGTTGTAGACAACATAAGTATATATAAGTCTATGGTTAGGTGGAAAATACCTCACCCTCAAGAAATTTGCTGGCAATTGTAGTTTCAAATAAGTTCTCTTGTTAGACCCATAAATTTCATGCAACCTACTTGTCACTCTTGCACTTAATTGTGGTATGTAACTAGTTTCCAATGAATTACATATGTGAAAGAGTTGTATATGAACAATTGTAATGGAATTTTTTTATGTTGCATTATGAATGGAAAATCCCCCTGTGTATACCTTTCATGAGTATTATCTCATAGACACAATTGTAGTGTATATTTTGAATTATGATGACCTACGAGATGCATGATGAATATTGAATTTTGTAATGGACTTGTTGAGATACAAATTTGGATGGTAGTTGGCCTCAAATTTAATTTCTAGAATACAATAAAATTAGTCACTTATATATTGGAATATAAAAGAGTGTTTCACTAAAGTTTCTATGCAAGCATTACTTTATTACCAATGTGTTTATCATACACCTATGAACCCTAGAATAAATGAATATATTAAATGGAATTGATAGTTAGTTGTGGTATGAATCCTACAACTTTATAATAGACCTAATATGGGTAGGTAAATGATGTGAATACAAGGAAAATGTTTTATAGGTTCATTAAACCATGGTTAAATTGGCACAACTACATTAATAAATGTGGTTGATAAAAGGTGGAAAATTCTGCCAGTTGGCATATATCAACCACACTTACTAATGTGATTATCGTAGTTGACGACCAGTGTGTGTAGGTAAGATTAGTAGACAATGGTTGACTATGGATAAATCTATTTAAGATATCATTTTCAAGGGTTTATTCCAATCAAAATATATTTGATTATGAATGACCATGCTTGTCCACATCAAACCATTCTTAACCATGATAGATTACGATTGATAATGGTTGAACACAGTTGATCATTGTTTCCCATGTTTGAACATGGTTCACAATGGTTGACCATGGCTGACTCTGGCTGGGCATGATGATCATGGTTTAACCATGTTAACCATTCGCGTACATGGCTTGAAACATTTGGCCATGGTTGACCATAGTTTTCTATGATAGATTATGGTTTCCCATGTTGACAATGAATGGACATGAGTGACCACATTCAACCACAGAGACCTTGGTTGACCATGTTTGACCATTCTAACCATGGTTGACAATGGTTGGCGATGAGGAGTGGGTAGAGCATGGATTGTTTAATGTTTACTATGATTGACCAAATATTATCTTGGTTGATCATGGTTGACCAAGGTTGACCATGGTTTAATATGGTTGACAATGGTTGACCAAGGTTGACCATGGTTTACTATGGTTGATCCTGGTTGATCAAGGTTAACCGTGATTTACTAGTGTTGGCTGTGGCTAACTAAGGTTGTCTATAGTTGAACATGGGTGATAAAGAGTGACTATGTTTAATCATGTATGGCCATGGATGAGATTTTCTGACCATGTTTGACCATAATTGAGCTTGGACAAACATGGTTGATTATGGTCAACATATTCTGAATTATGGGTTTATATGGTTGATTAAGGTTTTCAACGTTTACCCATAGATGATTGTGGCTGACCATGGCTAACCATGATGCCCATGTTGACCATGGTTGACCATGTTCAACCATGCCACCCATCACTTTGCAACATATTTTACTAAGATAGATTATGATTAACAACGATTAACCATAATTGACAATGGTGGTTTTCCATTTTTTATCATGGTTAATGATGGTTGAACGTGGCTAACTCTAAGTAGGCATGATGACCATGGTTTGACCATGTTAACCATGGGTGAACATGGTTTGACAAATTTGGACAAGGCCGATCATAGTTTTCTATTATAGATTATGGTTGACCACAATTGAGATTGGCCAAACATGGTTGACAATGAGTAAACATTGATAAGGCATGTCAATGTTTACCTATAGATGATTATGGTTGACCATAGCTAAACATGATGTGTATATTTATTGTGGTTGACCACGTTCAACTGTGTTAATAATAAACATGGTTGAAATAATATATATATATATATATATATATAGTTGAAATAATTAAAAAAAAAACAAAAAATCATTATATAATAAAATAAAAAGATAATACTAATAATTATTTTTAAAATAAAAAATAAAATAAAAACATAAATGAAAAATAAATAACTAAACGAAAAATTAAAAATAAATTCATTTGTTGGGAGAGAGGGCTTCCCTCTTACACCCTACCCTATAAAATCCTTTGTTTCCCCTAATATCATACTCCTCCATTGACGTGTGACTCATTTAGGTAAACGAACAAAGGAGTAGTAGATTTATATTAATCTAATACCTAGTCATGACAAAAAAAAAAGATTATATTTTGTTTTCATTACCATCCAAGGGCATATCAGATTATAGGCTGACTGTACATGCCCATTTTCTGTTAGGATATTCCAACACATCGGAAATAGTTAAGAATAACTTAGTCTAGTGTAGAGTTAGGTAAAGTGTGTTTCTTTACCATGTACATTTGTGAGTTATAATCTGATGGTCACGATTTGTAGTGATCCAACGGTTATCTCTCACCTCGCTATTAATGGCACTTGATCCGTGGCTTAAAACCGATTGGTCCATGATCTCTATTTAAAGAGCATGGAGGGTCATTTTTCCGGTAACCGTTTAAGAAAGAAACATATGTAACTTTTCTTTTTATATTAATAAATTCCCTGAAGTGGTCGCGTTGGCTCAGGGCGTGGATTGTTTCCCTCTTTGAGGGTTTTAACCACATGATTATATTGGTGTACTAATTTGCGATCTGTTTGTGAGCAGTGACTTTTGGTTCTTGATCTACGAAACTTAACCTGTAAATCCCTACATGGTATCGGAGCTATTTTGAGGGCCGCGTCCGTTGTTGATCGAAATCCGAAGCCGGTTTGACTGCATGCGAATGTCGTTTTGTATATCTACTATTTCTAAACTTTTTTGGGCTTGGAGAACTACTCGGTTGTGTCTGGAACATCTGTTACAGTGAGGAACACCTTTCGTTTCATGCGAAAAGGTTTCTGGCTGCCCAAGTTATGTCAGTTTAGATCTGGAGGTATAAAGCATCTATTTTGCAGTTATATTTGTTAATAGTTCTACTTATTTCAGTTTTTTTTTTTTCGGTATTAAGGTTTTATTTATTTGCCGGATCTATACCCTCTTCTCTGTGTATGCTCTTTTTTGTGTGCTCCGTGCGATCTCCGTAAATCAGAAATAGTGAAAAAAGTGATAGTTGTCGGTAAGGCTAATCGAAAATATAACATTATGTCGTAAGGCTCTGCATTTCATTTTTTTTTGCTCTTTTTTTGTGTTTTATTGTGCAGGAAAATGCACACACTGCGAAGAGTAAAAAAAAAAAAAAAACCTCTTCCTCCTTTCATACAATAACGTGATCCTTTTACTATATCACTTGGTGAGGGTTTAGTTTATGAGGATAGAGGTCTTGGGTTCAAGTCTCCTTCTCAAGCTTCTTTTGTAAAAAAAAATTGTTCAAAGGGGCGGAATTTAAAAAAAAAAACCGCACTTCATCCTGTTCCCGTAACTATTCGGCATCTACAACTCAGATTTTTCAAAAGGCATAACTTCTTCATCCGAAAGCCATTTTTCAAGCCGTTTTTTTTTAAATGGCCTAATTTTCAAGATCTTTCCATTGGAGCAGTTAGTTTCAACTTTTATCAGCTTCAGGTTTTAAAAAAAAATGGAAAGTGCATGCCCGATTATTCTTAACAGCGCCAATTATTTCCAATGGCTACTGTTGAGCCTCAAAATTGTGCTTTCCTTCACCTCATTTTACCTCATTTTCCCTTGTCCATTGCTATCTTAGATCCAACTGATCAATGAATATAGTTAAAATTACTTCTAGAATGATTTACATGACTGACTTGCTAAGTTTTGTGAATTTTGCCATTGTAAAGCATTTTGACCGGAACTAGCTGCAGAATGCAGACATTCCGTAGCTAACCGGCGATTCTGCAGCTGCCTTCACGTTTGAGTATGTTCCAGGTGGCCTCTTGAGAAAAACCGCATATGGGCATGATCCACGTCATGTCTACATGGTCCGTTGCTCATCATGGAGGAAGAAACGAAATCTGGGTATGGTTTTGAACGTGGGAACACATTTAGGAAGGAAGACTTCTATTAGGATTGTCTCAGTCCAGATGTCTTTTCCTCTTCACGCAGCCACTTCAAAGAGTCCTAATGTGATTCCGATAAGGAAAGACAATGTTCCTGAATTGTTGCAAGTATTTTTATGTGCATTTGCTTTATAAACACTTGGGAGACCGAGAGCTATGTTAGAGATTTTATGTTAGATTTGATGCTAGATTTTGTTTAGACTCTGTGCTACATTTCTGAAGACGCAGAGTGTTATGTTCAAACTATTTCATCTTTAATGGAGCAGACCGTGTTGTTTTGAAAGCGTGATTTAATTTGGAGTTGAATTCCGTCAGGTGGTAGAGGGCCCCTGCCTCTTGCACAGATTTATTTTGCGTAAATTAGATAAGTCTTCTAGCTGCCTTTACGTTTTGAATTTGAATTAATAGTTGTTTTAACTAGTTACTGTAGTTGTACTCATTCTAACTCTTCCACAAGAAGAAGCTCTTCCAAAAGACTATAATGATGAATGGGAAATGACTATAGTATTGTAGGATTAGGATTTGAATTCATAGTTGTTTTCAATTAGCTACTGTAGTTATATTCATTCTAACTCTTCCACAAGAAGAAATTCTCCCAAAAGATTATAATGATGAATGGAAAATGGCTATAGTACTGTAGGATTTAGTTGTAATTTTTTTTTTTCACTATCACAGTTACACTTGTTCTAATCACTCTTCCACAAGAAGAAACTCTTCCAAGAAACTATTAAGATGTTCAAGACATGACCGTGATAATGAATGATTTAGTTGTGTGTTTGCACTAAGTATCATCTCTGTTCTCACTCTTAAACGCTTGCCAAAAACATCATAATGACGAGTAGGATATGGATATGATATCTTAGTTTTTCATTGCTTTCAGTATTTTTGCTTGCATTTGCATTCAATTACACAGTCAGAATTGTTCTAAGACCTCTTCCAAAATATCACTAATGATGGACAAACAGATTGTGTAATTTCATAGAATAATGCATGATAGCATAGTTAGGATACTCCGGAGTTTAATTGCACTTAACTCATGTTCAGTTACTTTGTTTTGAGTTTGATGATGACTTGTAGTTCAGCATTGTTCTAGATTAGTGGCATCTTAAGTTCATTTTTAGATTAACTCATTGCACTTGCACTTCCCATTCAGATTGTCATCCACTGCACAATAGATTACTTCAGTTGTTAAGATTAACAAGACAACCTTCATTATTCACAAACATCTTCTTGTTCTAAAATCTACAAATGATCCATAACCATATGAACATAAGACAACATCACTATAAGGCCTGAAGTATCTCTGCAATTTCCTTATCATTTCATAAACAGAGTCCTCCCTCAAAAGCCTACTTTGAAAAGAAATCAATAACTTTTGAGTGAAGGTTTTGTGACATTCAATTGAATTGCAGAATAGAAATAGGAACTAGTTTTAGAATAGAAGATCTTATGATGATAACAATGTTTTCCTCTAAATATGTTTCAAATCTCTAATCAAGGACAAAATGTTGCATCATTGTAAGTTAGTTGTTTAATTGATTAGTTAGAGGATTTGCATACTTAGTGATCATTTCTCAAGTTTAGTTTTTGTTTTGAATCATTTGTTTAAAAGTCATTATCAAGCTTTGTTTTTACTTAGTCATAGTTTAAATTTGATCCTGCTTCAGTGTTTCCAATTGCATTTGCCATTTGTCATTCCATCAATTAGGCTTAACTCTGTTTTTGACCACCAGCTCCTTTCCATTAGTTTTCTAGGCATTTTCCTTATGAACATAAATCATCACAAAAGACCAAAAACATCACAAAACACTACACACAACACATTAGGAAACAAGCACCTAGGTACATACAGTACACTTCACTTCAGCAGTTTACAAATCCTGGTTGACAATTAAATGAGCTCAGTTTAGGAGACTAGATTGAGACCAAACATTTTGGCGCCGTTGTCGGGGAAGTGAAAACTAGGTAACCTTTGTTTCTTAGCATCCAAAAAAAAATTTATGCGTAGGGAGAGAGATTCAAGGGGAAGATTTATAAGCAGCAGAGGCAGAAGTTTGATTTCTAGAACACCACTTGTTTCATCTAGATCCAGAGCTAGTACACCTTCAACTCAAACCCATATTCCATCCTCTTCTGATCCTGGACTTCTAGAAAATCTAAGGTCACCTATTTCATTGGAGAAACCTTCCACTTCATCCACTGAACCTGCCATAGAAGAAGATCTAAAAACTCCTGTTAGGAACACAAACCTTTCTACTTCCACAGGAGAGTCAACCATGGCAGAAGAAGGAGGGGGAGGAGTTTTTAATGGAGAACATACATTATTTGGAGGTAGAGGCAGAGGTAGAGGAGAAGGAGGAAGAGGAGAAGGAGGTAGAGGTGCAGATGGAGGAAGAGGTAGAATAGGAAGCTCTTTTGGGTTCCCTATACTTGATGAAGAAACCAATACAACCATGAAAAACATTTCACCCTCCGTCCTTCCAAACTTCTATGGACTTAAAACTGAAGATCCTGAAACTTTCTTATTCGAATTTGAAGTGCTGTGTAGGACTTATGACTACTTACAAGATGCTCAAAAACTGAAATTATTTCCTTCAACTTTGAAGGGAGCAGCATTGAAGTGGTTTATGAGCCTAATCAGTAGTTCTATCAGAACATGGGAAGATATGAAACAAGCATTTTCTAGAGAGATACTTGGATTATTGTATGTCGGTTAATCATAAGGAAGAAGTGTTCAAGATGTTACAAAAAGAAGATGAAAACTTAGAAGATTTGTTGGAAAGATTTAAATACAACATAAAAAGGGCAAAAATGGAAAATCTAGATCAAGACACCTTAAAAGCTCTTTTGTTGAAAACAATTAGGGATGAATGGTTGGATATCCTAAACATGATGGGAAAAGGGGATATATCACAACTTACATTACCTGAAATATCTGAGTTATGTATCAACCTTTCAAGAGGGAAATCTAAAACTGTCAAAGGTCCAAGAGATCCCGCTCTTGCAAGGGCAAGTAAATCTGCTTCTGGGACAGTAAGTAGATCAGAAATTGGACACATGCTTGATGATTTTAAGTCTGACATCTTAGGGAGTCTTAGTGAACAAATAGACACCCTCAAGATACAAAACAAGCAAAAGGTTGAATCTGATGCCTTGGCAATCTTTTGTCCCAAATGTAGAAAGAAACATGCCTTAAGAGAGTGTCCTTTAGATGTAAAAGTTGTAGAAACCTGTGTCATTTGTTCTGAGAAGCATGAGACCAAGAATTTTCCTTCTCTTCCTGGTCTCAAAGCTGTCTTTCAGGAAGAAACTCCTACAGATTTCACAGAATCTCTTAACTTTGTATCTAGAAGACCTTGGCAGGGACCTCAGACACAAGGATTCCATGATCAAATATATAGCCAACCTCCACCTTGGAATTCTTGGCAGCAACCTTGGCCCCAAGTTCAAAATCAATCTCAATCTTGGGCACAAGGAACACAAAGTCCCTATGGAAGATACTCTCCATATTATCAGTATTCACCATCCTATCCACCATATCCACATTTTTATCCTCAAAATCCTCAACAAAATTTCCCTCAAAATTTTCAACAAAATCCTCAACAACATCATCAGAACCAACCACATCAAAATCAACCACTTCCATTACCATTCCCTCAAAAATCCAATCAATTGCCAGCTCAACCCATACCAAACCCCAATAATAAGAACCTTCAGAATACATACATGATAGAAGGCCAACAGTTTCCAACTTATTTAATCACTCCTCTAGACCTTAGTGATGTTCAACTTAGGTCTGGCAGGATACTTGAAAAGAGGAAACCTTCTGTGATAATACAAGAACAAGATAATTCTGAGGAAGATTCCCTACGGGTGAATAAAAGTCTTGAGGAAGACACATCCTTTCAAGACCCACACATTGAAAAACTAAAACAAAAAGATCCAATAAGTCCAACTCCTGTATTAGAGAAACCATCCACATCTACTTCTATACCTCCCTTCCCGGAAAGATTACAAATTGATAGAGGTGTAGAAAAACAAATAATGGTGCCTAATTATGATTTCTTAGATGAATTGAGAAATGTTTGCATTAAAATTCCATTATTGCAAGCCATCAAGGAAATCCCAATTTTAGCTAAAACAATAAAGGAGTTGAGTATGAAGACAACAAGAAAAAGAATAAGAGAAACCAAGAAAATTCAACTGGTAGGACAAATAGCAGACATTATGATGGGAAAGATTGTTATTCCAAAGTATCTTGACCCAGGAAATCCAGTTGTCAAAATTCACATCAACGGAATTGAAATTCAAAACACACTCATTGATTTAGGAGCAGCAATAAACATCATGAGTAGACAAATCATGGACAAACTGAAACTTCCTAATCTTCTCTTTACACCCACACTGTTACAATTAGTAGATAGATCTGTGATCAGACCAGATGGGGTAATAGAAGACATTCCAGTGTCCCTAGACTCTTGGGAGTACCCTGTGGATTTCATGATCCTAACTCCTAAGAATAATCTAGGAGGCCATCCTGTTATACTAGGAAGACCTTGGTTGGCTATAGCCGATGCTTTTATTAGTTGTAGGTCCGGTGATATGTATATTTCTGATGGTAGTTCAACAAAGAAATTCACTTTATATCCTCCAGCTAGGACAATTACAGATCTAGATGACACTCAATGGATAGAGGATGAAGAATATTTACAACCACTCTTCACAATTTCAGAAATTAGTGAAGATAATTGAATTCTGAATACTCTAGAAAACTTTGAATCCTCTCCAGAACACAAACATGAATCATT
This sequence comes from Pinus albicaulis, assembly GCA_034641835.2. NCBI lineage: Eukaryota > Viridiplantae > Streptophyta > Pinopsida > Pinales > Pinaceae > Pinus > Pinus albicaulis. The sequence goes on from CM076581.1 coordinate 398,537,228, forward strand.
TCAGGAGGGATCCAATATTGAATTTTTGTCATCTAGGCAAATGTCTCTTCATTCTATGGACAAATTTGGCAGCTCTACAAGTGAAATTTTTCCAGGCAAAACTTTGAATAAAAATAAGAACCTAGAAAAATCTCAACAAGAAGAGTTAGTCAAAGTATTACAGAGACATTCTTCTGCATATGCATGGGAATACACTGACATGAAAGGGATAAGTCCCAAGACTTGTACTCATCACATCTATATAGAGGCAAATTGCAAACCAATCGGACAGCCTCAAAGACGGATGAATCCAAATCTTAGGGAAATTGTCAAGGAAGAACTGCAAAAATTATTAAATGTTAATTTCATCTATCCTATTTCAGATAGTCAGTGGGTTTCTCCCTTGGTGATTGTGCCTAAGAAAAATGGAAAATGGAGGGTGTGTGTTGACTACCGAGAACTGAATAAATCTACTCTTAAAGACCATTTTCCCTTACCTTTCATAGATCAATTATTAGATACATTAGCCGGAAAAAAGTACTTTTCATTCCTAGATGGGTTTAGTGGTTACAATCAAATCCAAGTAGCACTTGAAGACCAAGATAAAACCACATTTACTTGTCCTTGGGGTACCTATGCCTACCGAGTATTGCCATTTGGATTATGCAATGCACCCGCAACATTCCAAAGGGCAGTATTAGGAATTTTTTCTGATCTAATACATGACTGTGTAGAGGTGTACATGGATGATTTTACATTTTATGGGGACACATTTGAAGAGGCTTTAGAAAACTTGGAAAAAGTCTTAAAAAGATGTCAAGAAGCAAACCTTTCACTTAGTCATGAAAAATGTTTTATGATGTTTACTGAAGGTATTTTTTTAGGGCACCACATTTCAGGAGATGGGATTAGAGTTGATGCGGCAAAAGTTGAAGTCATCTATAACCTATCCATTCCAAGTTGTCAAAGAGATGTTAGAAGTTTTCTAGTATTTACAGGGTATTATCGGAGATTTATAGAAAACTTCACCAAAATAGCATCTCCACTCTTCAAATTACTCACCAAAGATTGTGAATTTAAGTGGACTTCTGATTTCCAGTTAGCTTTTGAAACCCTGAAAACCAAAATTTCTGAAGCACCTATATTAAGGGGACCTAACTAGAAGTTACCTTTTCATATCTCGACAGATGCTTTCGATACAGCTCTAGGAGCAGTATTGGGACAAAAAGATTTGATTCCCTATGCCATCTATTATACCAATAAAAATTTGACTCCTGCAGAGTTAAACTATACTGTAACTGAAAAAGAGTTTTTAGCTGTTGTTCATGCCATAAACAAATTTAGACACTATATAACAGGCTATGAAACTTTTGTTCATACTGATCATTCTGCAATTAGATACTTAATGAACAAATCAATCACTAATGGCAGAGTTATAAGATGGTTGTTACTATTGCAAGAATTCAACATTACTATTCTAAATAGGCCTGGAAAACAAAACACTGTGGCTAATTTCCTATCTAGAATCCAAAATATCAAAGATGACACTCCGGTTGAAGATCAATTTCCTGATGAATATCTTTTTTCAATCTCTACTCAAACTCCATGGTTTGCTGATATTGCTAATTATTTAGTTTCATGAAAATTTACTTCAATTATGAATGCAAAGGATAAAAGAAAAATCATTAATGAAAGTGCAAGATATTCATGGGTCGCTAATGAGTTGTACAAGACAGGTCCAGATTTGATCATTAGAAGATGTGTTCGTGAAGATGAGATGCCTGAAATTCTCAAGGCATGTCATGATGAACCTTGTGGCGGACACTTTGCAGATAAGAGGACAACCTATAAGATCCTTAATTTAGGATATTATTGGCCATCTTTGTTTAAAAATGCAAAGGAGTATGTCAAAAGGTGTGACAGTTGCCAAAGGGTAGGGAAACCTTCTCCTTCAGGTGAGATGCCATTACAACCTCAAGTACACATTGAACCTTTTGAAAAATGGGCTTTGGATTTTGTAGGACCTATTAGTCCTCCATCAAGACAAAAGAAATACATATTAGTTTGCACTGATTATGTTACTAAATGGGTAGAAGCTAAACCATTACTTGTTGCTAATGAATCATCTGTAGTTAATTTTCTTTTGAGGATATTTTTACTCGTTTTGGTGTCACAAGGGAAATTGTTACAGATCAAGGAGCTCAATTTACATCAAGGCTAGTGGAGCAATTGATGGAGAAGTACAAAATCAGACATAGAAAAACAACTCCTTATCATCCACAAGCAAATGGTCAAGTGGAATCTACTAATAAGGTCATTGAAGGAATCCTAACAAAGACTGTTCATCTACATAGAAGATATTGGGTAGATAGGCTTCCTGAAGCCTTGTGGGCCTATAGAACTACATGGAGAAACACAACAGGCCATACTCCTTATGAGCTTGTTTATGGAAAGCAAGTTTTGTTTCCCATAGAGTTCCAAATTCAAACCTTCAAAATGGCAGTTCAGCTAGGACTTGATTTAACTGAGGCACAAAAGCATAGGCTGGAGCAAATTAATGAATTGGATGAGATCAGACAAGATGCAGTTCAGAAAACAAGTCTAGTCCAACAACAAAGGGATAGATGGCATGACAAGTACATCAAAGAGAAGAAATTCAAAGAGGGTGACTGGGCTCTCTTGTTTGATTCAAAATTCAAGGATTTTCAAGGAAAATTTCAGACACATTGGCTTGGGCCATATGAAATTGTTCGAATTTTTGATAATGGGGCAGTAAAAATCAGAACTATAGATGAAGAAGAGGTCACTTTTCTTGTGAATGGTCATAGACTGAAGCTATACCACAAGCCACTCTCAAGAGAAGAGTTTGTCAAGAAGTTCCAAGAAAGCAATGATGTGAAGTTAAAGAAGAAGAGCCTCTCTTCTTCATCAACTTGATTAAATTTTCTGAAGCATTTCTTTGAAAAAAAAAAAAAAAAAGGTATAAACATGAAAACCAATCATTGATTGGCATGTTTATACAGAAAAGATAGGGTGAAAATCAGAGTCTCTCTGACACTCTAACTTTTCCCATTTTTGTTTTTACAAGCAGCCGTTACAAAAATCATAAGTTCAGATCCATAGTGCTTATGATCCATTTCATTTCATTTCACTCCATTCACTTATTCATCCATACTCCATTTCATTCCACCATTCATATTTCACTCCATTCTACATTTCATTTATCTCATTCCATCCTCCATCTATCTCATTTTCATGTCAAAATACAAAATTTGATGTCTTGTTGTAAGTGAATAAAACATGTCATGAATTGCAGTACAGTCCTTATGTTCTTTCACTCCATTTCATAAACTAAATCCATTCCATTTCATCATCCACTTCATACATATCATAATCCATCATCCATCTTCATTTATAACATACAACATTTCACCCATATTCCAAAAACACTCCATTTTCATGATCAAAGTGCTCTACAGGAACATTCTGCAGCTCAGTAGACATTCTGCAGCTGATCAGCCTTTCTACAGCCAGACAGTCTTCTGCAGCTACAAACCCTGAAGGCATCAATCAGCAGACATTAGAATTGCAACAAAGTGACCCAGTGTATCCATGAATCAAAAGCATCAAGAAAATTATGAAGACTCTTCCAAAGGGAAACAAGAAGACAAAGACTACAAAAATCAAATGAAAGGCAGAGGTAAAAAGTTTAAATTATAATGGCATTTCATTAAAAGTTTAGCATAGTTTTAGTTATGGATTGTTCGAAAAGGTTGTTTTAATTGTTTTTATTGATCAATACCAATAAACCCTCCACAGACTTTGGATTAAAATTTCTCATTTCAAATTTCATATCCGATATCTTTTAAGCGGTTAAAATGGCCAAGGTATTTGAATTCTCCACGTCTCTTAACCAAATCATTCAATGATGATTCCCTCTGCCGTCGTAAAATCCTCCGCCGTCTCTTCAATCATTAATTCATTCTCTCCACCTCATTCCACTACTTCATTCCGTGACCACTGCTATCACTCCATTCTGTAGCCGGCATTTCATTCCGTAGACAGAGATATTATTATCACCGAGAGCAGAGCCAAAGGATATCAGTTTGAATAGCATTGAGCATTGTAAACTCAGAGCAGAGCAAAAGGGTAAATTCAGAGGTATAGCAGCGTGAGAATTTGAAGCCATTTGATCCCTTGGGCAGACAAAATATCACTGTGGACAGAGTTTGAGCATTTTCACTATAAACACAGAAGTGTAGCAGTGTGGAGTTTGAAGTCTTTTGTCACTAGAAGACAGAGGTGTTTCAGTGTTGAATTTGAAACCATTTGCTACCAAGAGCCAGCGGTATTGAAGTGAAGAAGTTGAAGCCAGTTGTCACTGTCAAACAGAGACATATCAGTCCAAATTTCAATTGTCAACAGAGGCATATCAGCCCGAGGTTTTGAGGCTGTTGCCACTATTAATCAGAGGTATGTCATTCCAAAATTGAAGCCATTTCCCTTCAGAAATTAAAGCCATTTCAATCCGAAGTGAAAGTCATTGTTTTTGTGGGTAGAAGAGTGTTAATTTGAAAATTGAAGAAGCAATCATGGGTTTCATTGTAAGGACTGAACCAGTGGGTTCAAAATATTTAGAAGGCTACCCTCAATGCAAATAAATGTTACAACAAATAGGATGGCTTCAATTTTTGGAGAATTTAATGGCTTCCACAAGGAAGTCACTAAAACATTTGCAAGATCATTTCAAGGAACCGAAGTTGAAGTGGGAGATGTCAAATTTACTGTCACTGAAGTTTTCATTGAAGAGGCTACAGGATTGCTCAGAACTGGAGAGAGATGGTTTAAAAATAGAGAATTCCACAATGACTCATGGAAACAAATTTTAAAATCACCGGGTATGGATGTCAGTGTATTTAAGAAAGGAATTCCCAGTTCTGCATTGAAAAACAAATGGAGAAACATACTACTTCTTCTGCAAAAATTTATTACATGTGAGGGTAGATATGGGACATTTTATGTCTACCACATTAGACTAATGAATGCATTTTCTGGGAGAAGACTTAAACCTACCATATTTCTTGCTTCAAAGTCTGAAGAAGATGGCTTCCTGTGTCCAAAGAAGAGTTCAATTTTTAGAGACAACCCTATATCATCATGGTTTGGTCAAAATTCTGATTGAACATCATCTAACTAAAACAAATGATACATGGGACGATTTCTTAATAATAAATCATTTTGAAGAAGCAAAAGAACCATCACCTGAACCACAGCCTACAAGAATAAGTAGAAAATGGAGGGCTTCAGAAGTTGAAATTGACAAAACAGTCTAAGAAAGCAGTGAGGAAATCATTTTAGAGAAGTTGATCCAAATCAAGAAGCAACTTAAGGAAGAAAAGGTAATCAAGAAATCTGCCATGGAGAAAGGAGAAGGATCTTCTCAGCCTAGAAGAAGCCACAGACTAAAAGGGAAACTGAAGAAAACACTAATCAAACAAACAGGGGTGATTGATATAGAAGACGAGGAAACATCCATGGAAGAAGATATTGAAGAGGATTTTTATGAAGGAACCCCTGAAATTGACCCTGCTCAACAAGAAATATATGACTATGTGGAAACTTTAGAGAGGAGAGCTTCAGAAAGCAGAGAAAGAACCCCCAGTCCTCCACTGTCTGAAATAGATATATTAAGAAGGGATAGGTATGAGTTGGAATTACTGAATAGACACATCAAAAATGAGAATGAAATTCTCAAGGATAAAGTCAAGCTCAAAACTGATATGAACTCAACCTTATCCCTGCATATAGACAAAGTGGAGAAGACCAATGAGAAGTTGAAGACAAGGAACAAAAAGCTAATCAGGGTACTCACCAACCTAAGGTTCAAACTTGTTATCAGAAAACCCAGAATATCTCTAGCTTCCAGACAAAGGAGAAGGAGAGGATTAGATGTCCTTGCAGAAGCCTCTGAGTTCATAGGATAATTTGCATGAGGACATGCAAAGAGACAGCAGCGGGGGTATGTTGAGCCTCAAAATTGTGCTTTCCTTCACTTCATTTTACCTCATTTTCCCTTGTCCATTGCTATCTTAGACCCAATTGATCAATGAATATAGTTAAAATTACTTCTAGAATTATTTACATGACTGACTTGTTAAATTTTGTGATTTTTTCCATTATCAAGCATTTTGACCGGAACTAGCTGCAGAATGCAGACATTCCGTAGCTAACCAGCGATTCTGCAGCTGCCTTCATGTTTGAGTATGTTCCAGGTGGCCTCTTGAGAAAAACCGCATATGGGCATGATCCACGTCATGTCTACATGGTTCGTTGCTCATCATGGAGGAAGAAACGAATTATGGGTATGGTTTTGAACGTGGGAACACATTTAGGAAGGAAGACTTCTATTAGGACTGTCTCAGTCCAGATGTCTTTTCCTCTTCACGCAGCCACTTCAAAGAGTCCTAATGTGATTCTGATAAGGAAAGACAGTGTTCCTGAATTGTTGCAAGTATTGTTATGTGCATTTGCTTTATAAACACTTGGGAGACCGAGAGCTATGTTAGAGATTTTATGTTAGATTTGATGCTAGATTTTGTTTAGACTCTGTGCTACATTTCTGAAGACGCAGAGTGTTATGTTCGAACTATTTCATCTTTAATGGAGTAGACCGTGTTGTTTTGAAAGCGTGATTTAATTTGGAGTTGAATTCCGTCAGGTGGTAGAGGGCCCCTGCCTCTTGCACGGATTTATTTTGCGTAAATTAGATAAGTCTTCTAGCTGCCTTTACGTTTTGCATTTGAATTAATAGTTGTTTTAATTAGCTACTGTAGTTGTACTCATTCGAATTCTTCCACAAGAAGAAGCTCTTCCAAAAGACTATAATGATGAATGGGAAATGACTATAGTATTGTAGGATTAGGAGTTGAATTCATAGGTGTTTTTAATTAGCTACTGTAGTTATATTCATTCTAACTCTTCCACAAGAAGAAATTCTTCCAAAAGATTATAATGATGAATGATGAATGGCTATAGTACTGTAGGATTTAGTTGTACTTTTTGTTGTTCACTATCACAGTTACACTTGTTCTAATCACTCTTCCACAAGAAGAAATTCTTCCAAGAAATTCTTAAGAAGTTCAAGACATGACCGTGATAATGAATGATTTAGTTGTGTGTATGCACTGAGTATCATCTATGTTCTTGCTCTTAAACGCTTGCCCAAAACATCATAAAGACGAGTAGGATATGGATATGATATCTTAGTTTTTCATTGCTTTCAGTCTTTTGCTTGCATTTGCATTCAATTACACAGTCAGAATTGTTCTAATACCTCTTCCAAAAGAAGGAACTCTTCCAAAATATCACTAATGATGGACAAACAGAATTGTGTAACTTCATAGAATAATGCATGATAGCATAGTTAGGATACTCCGGAGTTTAAATGCACTTAACTCATGTTCAGTTACTTTGTTTTGAGTTTGATGATGACTTGTAGCTCAGCATTGTTCTAGATAAGTGGCATCTTAAGTTCATTCTTAGATTAACTCATTGCACTTGCACTTCACATTCAGATTGTCATCCACTGCACAATAGATTACTTCAGTTGTTAAGATTAACAAGACAGCCTTCATTATTCACAAACATCTTCTTGTTCAAAAATCTACAAATAATCCATAACTATATGAACAGAAGACAACATCACTATAAGGCCTGAAGTATATCTGCAATCTCCTTATCATTTCATAAACAGAGTCCTCCCTCAGAAGCCTACTTTGAAGAGAAATCAATAACTTTTGAGTAAAGGTTTTGTGACATTCAATTGAATTGCAGAATAGAGATAGGAACTAGTTCTAGAATAGAAGATCTTATGATGATAACAATGTTTTCCTCTAAATATGTTTCAAATCTCTAATCAAGGACAAAATGTTGCATCATTGTAAGTTAGTTGTTTAATTGATTAGTTAGAGGATTTGCATACTTAGTGATCATTTCTCAAGTTTAGTTTGTGTTTTGAATCATTTACTTAAAAGTCATTATCAAGCTTTGCTTTTACTTTGTCATAGTTTAGATTTGATTCTGCTTCAGTGTTTCCAATTGCATTTGTCATTTATTATCCATCAATTAGGCTTAACTCTGTTTTTAATCATCAGTTCATTTCCATAAACTTTCTAGGCATTTTTCTTGTGAACATAAAACCACCAAAAGACCAAAAACATCATAAATCATCACAAAAGACCAAAAACATCACAAAACACTACACACAATGCATTAGGAAACAAACACCTAGGTACATACAGTACACTTCACTTCAGCAGTTTACAAATCCTGGTTGACAATTAAATGAGCTCAGTTTAGGAGACTAGATTGAGACCAAACAGCTACCTCACATGGTAGATATACTTAGAAGTAAAGGACTTTATAGAATAGCCACAGGTCAAGAAAATAAACCTTTCGATGATGATAAAGTTCCTAAATGGGAATATAAACAAGATTAAACACGAGGGTTGATAGGAATGTCCATTGCTCAAGATCTTCGATTTCACATCCTTGACATTTACACCCCTGATAAAGCCCTGGAAAAGCTAAATACTGTTTTTGGCATTCAAAATCAAATCAGGGCCTACTAGCTTGAAAATGAGTTGCTTACTTTTGACCCCAATAATTTCTCCTCTATTGAAGACTTTTTGTCCAAAGTCAAGACCCTTATAATTCTTTTAGAAGGGTGTAAGGTCAAAAAGGAAGATGGTAGCCTCATCTATTGCATTATTTCTAAGCTTGGTCATGCATACTCTATATTTGTTTCCACCTTCCATTCCACGAGAGAAGCCATCATTTCTTCAGGAACCACCTACAAGAATCCCTCTTTTGATGCCTTTTGTGATTCTTTGATAAGAGAACATGAAAAAATTTTACACCTTGGTCTTATCACTGCTGGAAATGCTTCTAAGAAAGCCTTAGCAGCCCAACAAAAACCATATCAAAAGAATCCCAAGAAGCAGTATCCTAAGAAATATGGTCCTAAACCAAACAAGGGCCCTAAGAAATTTCAGCCGCAAACTGAAAAATCAAATCACCAAAATAATAAGGCAAATCAAAACAAAGGGAAGAAGACAGATAGACATTGCAACTTTTTCAATCGTGATGGCCATATAGAGTCCAAATGTTTTAAGAAGATGGAAGCCTTAGAAGCAACAATGAAGAAGCACAACATCAATTTGGAGCACTCTTCATCTTCATCTTCAGGCATGGCACTTTCTACTTGTGGTTGTCACGCATCAAGATCTGGTTATGCATTAAATGTATCTTCTTCTTCTCCTTCTCATGAGTGGCTCATTGATTCTAGAGCTTCTTACCACCTGGCTAAAAATAAATCCATGTTTTCTTCTTTAAATGACTGTAACACAAAACATATTTATGTTGGTGATGATAGATCTCTTAGTGTTGTAGCATTTGGAACCATTCATCTAGATAATGGTCATTTTAACGATATACTATGTGTTCCTACCTTGTCATGCAACCTTCTATTTTTTTATCAGATAACTCATTCAAGTGAAGGGAAAATAATAGAATTCTCAACTAATGATGTTGTAATCAAGGACCTCAAATTTCCTAAACATATTTTAGCCACTGGCATTGCTAATGATTTCACAAGGTTGTATAAGTTCAACAAATTTGGGTCATCATCTCTTCCCTCGGTTTTTGTTGCTCATAATGATGATGTGAGCAAACTTTGGCATGAGAAACTTGGTCACTTAAACTATCACTCTCTTCAAACTCTATGTAAGGAAAATATGGTGACGGGCCTTCCTATGGTATCTTTCCGAGATGGTGTTTGCTCCGGATGTGTACTCAGAAAAAATCATTAGGATAGTTTTGACAAACATGCCTCTTGGCACACTTCAGCCCTTTTGCAGTGTAATATTCCAATGCTGGAACAACTAGCAAGGAATGACTAGAAAACACATTTTCCAATAATTTCTGCTATAGTAATTGAAACTAGGACCTGGATCCCTTAGATAAATGTATCTAAGTCCTAAATCCAAGATATGGCTCCAAATAAATCCTTCTAGAGTGGTTAAACAGATCTCCCACTACTAGATCTCCTCTATAAGTGTCCGATGAGGGACTACAACAAATGTAAGCACATATAATGGAATGATATCGTTATGCTATAGCTATGAACACATGAATATTTGTATAGCCAAAAAATATCTGATCTAGCAACAAATGTATACAATGTGTGGAGGAATCACTCACTCCAGCTAGGCAATGGAAGCCTCAATAGAGCATATACAAGAAAATACAAGAGCACTGCTACATATGAAAAGCCCTGGCTCAAATAACACAATTTATAGAAGACACTGCAAAAAAATACATGATAATAGAATGATATATCAATATTAGCTAAAATAATGAGGGGGAGAAAGCTCTCAACCCTTGAAAACACTAATACAACAATTCCCGGGAGGATTGGCTAGAATATATGTAGAAATGGAAATTCTACAGAAATGCTGAAGTTGCTAGGCAGCAGCTGCAACTCAAAACTGTAATAACATGGATATGGCTGAATAAGATGTAAAATCTGAAAGAAACCTCCTCCAATGGATCTCTCAAAGCAAGGATGACACTGAAGATCTTGCCCTCCAAGAAGCTGGTGCAACCCCTCACTACAAGTGTGCACTGAAATAATGCAATATGGAGGCTGGACTGCGTTGTCTATGATGGGAGATGCTTGGCCTTGTTGCCAAGATATAAAAATCAGCTCAGCAACCTTCCTTAATAACCTTCCCGAGGAATAGAGACTCCCTCCTCTGGAAGATGAGACAAGGAATGGTGTTGTGGAACCCCTCCACTGCAACACCGAGCAACACTACGTTATACTTCAGCAGAAATAACGCAGCGACTGAATAATGGCTTTGGCCTTGAGCCAAGATGTGGAGAAAATGAAGTTCAATCCTTCAAGAGGCCTCTCAAGAAGGAGAGTAAATCCTAAACAGGAATCCCTCGTGCTAAGCAACACGGCAACTCAGCTGAATAGCCGAAGAATGCAAAGATAGTCTTCAGACCAAAATTAATATGCTCAAAGATGTCTCACTATGGTTGCCTCTTCCTCCTTTTATACAAGTGAAAGCTCTCTTGCCCTAGACCCCACACATTAGGGTTTCTTCCACAAGGAATATTCATCCCTCTCAAATTGCGTTGTCTTCTCATGCAAGATACACCTCTTAGGCAGCGCTATTGACTTGGTCAAACTTGACCTTGTCCACATGCATTTGCCCCTTTTCACACTGGAAGGTGCAAAATCAAGCTGCTCCATGGATCCTTTTCACATTATGAAGGATCTTATTCCTACTCTTGGGCCTTTTACCCAATTTATTCACCTCATAGATGAAATAAACAAAAATTAGTGTTCCAATTACCTTCATGAAAATTTTGGAACATTACATGCAGCTTGTGCACAATGATTTATGTGGTCCACTTCTTGTTGTTTCGTTCTCTGGTTGAAATTACTTCTTAACCTTCATTGATGATTTTTTCAGACGCACTTGGGTGTATTTCTTAAAACTCAAGAGTGAAGTTTTTAACATGTTCTTGGCCTTTAAGGCCTTTGTTGAGAAACAATCTAGACGTCAAATTCTTAAGTTAAGATCAGAAAATGGCAGAGAATATGTTAACAACAAATTTATCAACTTCTGCATTGAGCATGGCATTCAATTGCAACATACTGTTCCATATACTCCACAAAAAAATGGTGTAGCTGAAAGGAAGAATCGCACCTTAAAAGAAATGGCTAATTGTATGCTTTAATCTAAAGGACTTGGTCTCAATTTTTGGGCAAAAGCCATTAACTGTGAAAATTACATAGTAAATTGCACTCCTACTAAGGTTTTAAAGAATATAACTCTAGAAGAATCTTGGAGCTCAATCAAACCAGATGTAAGTCACTTTTGTGTTTTTGGAAGTGATGCTTGGGCCCATATTCTAGATGCGAAACATAAAGCCTTAGAACCTAAGAGTGAAAAATGTATTTTTGTTGGATATTCTGAAGATGTCAAAGGATATATACTTCTTCAAACAAAATCAAAAAATATAATAATTAGAAGAGATGTAAAGTTTGATGAAAATATATCGGCCTGCGAGCCTAGGTCGGCGGGTGTGCCACCTTTGGCCTACCAACCTGATTCGTCATATGTGCCACCTCTCTCTCTCTCTCTCTTCTATTTTTAATAGCATTCCTTCTAGTTCAGATGATGACAGCGAGGATGAAAATTATCCTCCAGCTCATGAAATTGTTCCTTACACTCCATCGCTTCAAATATGGATCCACTTTACTCGGGATGTAGCAGGTTCTCTTGCAGGTGACCCTACCGATCGACGACGTACACGTTCTCAGTTCGAAAGAGCCTCTTCCTTATTGGCTCAAGTTCCAGAAAAAATTGATCCAGAAACCTTTGAAGAACCCTCTGGCCATCTAGATTAGGATGAAGCTATGAATGAAGAGTATCGTTCCTTATTGGAAAAAGATACTTGGGATCTTGTTCCCCTTCCAAAAGGAGTAAAACGTGTCAGATGCAGATGGGTTTACAAAACAAAGTTTGGACCAGATGGAAAAGTGGATAGACATAAAGCTCGTCTTGTCGCTAAAGGTTTTTCACAAGTTAAAGGCATTGACTATACTGAAACCTTCTCCCCTATTTCCAAAATGAATCCTATCCGCCTTGTTCTTTCCCTTGCTGCCTCCTTTAAATGGGAATTCCATCAGATGGATGTTAAATCCGCCTTCTTACATGGAGATTTGCATGAAGAAATCTACATGGAACAACCCCCTGGCTTTATCCAAAAAGACTCCAGCCTTGTTTGTCACCTTAGGAAGTCTCTCTATGGTCTCAAACAAGCTCCTCGGGCTTAGTATGCCAAAATGGATAGATTTCTCTTAGATAATGGCTTTTCTAGGTGTCATTCTAACAACACTGTCTACACCAAGAAAGTGGGTAATTCCTTCACCATCCTTGTTATTTATGTTGATGATCTTATCCTTACTGGTAGTGATCCAAACCATATAAACCATGTGAAGTCTAGACTCAAAAATAAATTTGAAATGATAGACTTATGACACTTTCATTATTTCCTTGGTCTTCAAGTCTTGCAATCCAAGGAAGGCATTACCCTCTCTCAGTCCAAGTATGCCTATGATCTTCTACACCACTTTCACATGGAAGACTGTAAGCTTGCCCCTTCTCCCTTTTAGTTTGGATTCAAGCTTTCAGTCAACTGTACTACCCTTGAAGTTGATGCTACCTTATACCATCAACTTGTTGGTAAACTTTTGTATCTAACCCATACTAGTCCTGACCTTTCCTTTGTCGTTGGTCTTGTCTCTCGGTTTATGCACCAACCTCATGAAAGTCATTGGAAAGCAGCTAAAAGAATACTTCTATATATTTGAGGTACAATTCATTTCGGGATTCATTACAATGCAGGAGAATCTCCCTTGTTGATTGGTTTCACTGATTCTGATTGGGCTGGTGACCCTGATGATCGGAAGTCCACTGTAGGATATGTATTCACTCTTGGTTCAAGACCTATTACTTAGTATTGTAAGAAACAAAGTGCCATCTCCCTTTCTTCAATAGAAGCAGAGTATCATGGAGAAGTTGAAGCCAGCAAGGAAGCCATGTGGCTTCATCATATCCTGTCTGAATTTGGTCTCCATTAGCAGCATCCAACTACACTTTGGTGTGATAATCAGAGTGCCATTCAACTATGTAAAGATCCAGTTCAGCATCAACGTATGAAACACATTGAACTCCACATACACTTCATCAGAAAGCTCATTCATGATCGTGTTCTTGAAGTGCAGTACTGTCCAACCAATGATCAAGTAGCCGATATCTTTACAAAGGCTCTCACAGAAGTGAATTTTACCAAACTTCGATCCATGCTTGGAGTTCAGGAAACTTGTCATTAAGGGGGGATAGGCTCTAATGCCTCCTTCCTTCTCCTATTGTGTCACTTTTGTAAATCCTTCAATCCTATCCCAATTTGTTCTTAAGGGGGGATGTTAGGATGTTTCAACACATAGGAAATAGGCTCCTTTTGTGTCACCTTTGTAAATTCTTCAATCCTATCCCAAGTTGTTCTTAAGGGGGGATGTTAGGATATTCCGACACATAGGAAATAGTTAAGAATAACTTAGTCTCGTGTAGATTTAGGTAAAGTGTGTTTCTTTGCCATGCACATTTGTAACTTATAATCCGACGGTCATGATTTGTAGTGATTCGACAGTTATCTCTCACCTCAGTATTAATGGCACTTGATCTGTGGCTTGACACCCAATTGGTCCATGATCTCTATTTAAAGAGCATGGAGGGTCATTTTTATGGTAACCGTTTATGAGAGAAACATGTGTAACTTTTCTTTTTATATTAATAAATTCCCTGAAGTGGCCGCATTGGCTCAGGGCATGGACTGTTTCCCTCTTTAAGGGTTTTAACCACGTGATTATACTGGTGTACTGATTTTTGATTTGTTTGTGAGCGGTGACCTTTGGTTCTTGATCTACTGAACTTACAGTGTAAATCCATACATTTTCTTTTAAAATTTTCAAAATGTGACTGGTTATTTACATATATACTAGGATAAGCCTTGTAGTACTACCATAAAAGAAAAATACATTTAAAATTTAGCTTAAAACACTGGAAAATGGGGTAGACTAGTCATCTAGTTCAACAAGTCTGTTGAGGTCAAATCTAGTTGATTCCTTAGCGTTCTAATAGTTATTATCATCCAAATAAAATTGTTCTTGAAAACATTTATGAAGATTTGCTAGACACACCCTCAATTCATAATGTTGTCTCTCACATAGGCAACATGCATGTGGGGAGAATGTGGCCATAGGAGGGCACTTCTCCCATTTTTGGTGATAACGACTCGCCAATCTACCCGAGCGCCAACGTCGATATCCTCAAGATTGAGAATCCATGTTGTCTAAGAGAAAAAGAGAAACCAAGGGAAAAATAGTGACCCAATTACCAGAGAGGAACAGAGGTCGTGACCCAAATGCCATAGAGGAGTAAATGCAACCCAATTGAGTCAATAGTGCCCAAATGGCACTGAGAAGGAATAGAGACCCAAATTGACACAATGGAACTAAAAAAAATGACCCAAGTGACACCACAACGCCCAAAATCACACAAAAGCAAGATGCAAAATCCCTAGAAATTATTTCTTCGGCAATTATCTCTAGCAAATGGCACTCACCTGAATAAATTTATCTAGCAATTATCTCTTACCAAGGGCAGCTCTCAACATCCATAATTGTCCATAGACAATCCCGACTCTGTGAGAGGATCCTTCCACCCACGACCTTTTGAGAAGAATCCTTTCCATTGCACAATTTGATACATTTATTCCCTAATTTATAGTAGTTATTGAGCTGAGAGATTACATACATACCTTTGGGGTCCCAATTCACTGCCATGATTATCTTGAAGCCTAAAATGAATTCCACCTGATGAAAATTAAATATCCCTCGAATGAGCCATATGATCACACCCAGGGGAATTAAATGAGGTTCTCGCTCTGAGGATTCACGCATGAAGTTGGTTTTCTTGTTCATGCTATGGACTCGATTACGAAACTCAACACACAAATCTCTCAAACTAATACCTTGCTCGATGCCAAGTGTCTTTGGGGTGTTGAGATATGAAACCACTAGTCGTGTGTGAGGTAAGGGTGATGCACGAAAGATTTCAAATGGGGGGGACGAGGGGGCGCCAATAGGGATGTTGGATGTGATGGGGGCAACGATTTCAGAAAGAGTGGATGAGGGGGGATGGGGGAGCCGTGGAGGAGGAAGAAAGAATGGATTCAGAGAGGGGTAAGTGTGGAGGAAGAAGAGGGGGAGAAGAATAAGGTGGGAGGGAACAGAGGGAGAAAGGCATAATTCACCCGAAGGGAGGGAAGGGGTAGCATATATTTTATAACTTTTAAATCCAAGGTGCAAGATTTTTTAGTCTGATCTTTAGTATAGGGGGGTATATTTATCATCAAATTTAGGACTTTCATACTTGGATTTAGGGGATGGGAAGGTACCCTTCAATTCCATTTACCTTGTTGCAACTTTATGTCATTTCGCAAGCCAAATTGGCTTCCATGTCCACCTCCTTATTGAGACTACTTAAAATATGAAATAATTTCATATGCCTAAAGAGACGGAGAAATCCAAGGGCTCTCTTTAGTATCTGATTTAACTTGTTATTATGGGTTGCATTGTTTGACTTCATGTGTTTTATAACTAAGAGAGAATCACCCAATATGTTCATATCCTTTATTCTTTTTTGCTAAGCTAGAGTGGGGCCGAAATATAAGCCATAGGCATCTGCTTGGTTATTTATCTTCCTACCCAAACTCCAAGCATAATGTTCTACAATTATTCCATCAAGATTGATGAGAACCACTCCCCCACTGCTCCCGCCACCCCAAAATTTTATGTGTTTGTTAATAAGTAGCCTATATTGTAATTTTTTGCTAGTTAAATTTGTGGTTTAACTCTTAAAGTTTTTAAAATTATTTATAAAAATGATTAAAAATATTGTACAATTTAAATTAAATTAAATATTTTAAAATAAAATTTCAAATTATAATTATTATATTATTTTTAAGTAGTTGATGTATAAAAATAGATTATTTTTATTTAGTTTTAAATCAAATTGTGAAAAAAAAACTTTTCAATGCCAAGTGTTTTTAAAAAATGATTATCATTGAAAATAGTAAAGTATTTTGATATATTTTTTTCAAACGAAAAATGTATTTTTTTTTTATTTCATTTGAAATCGAAAAGTACAATCCCTTAGTTGTTATGCAGACTGCTTGTGATATTGTCCAAACAATATGTTTTATTTCCATTGATTACATCAAAAAGTATAAAAAAAACTAGGCTACCTCATGAAAGTATTGGTATATTCAAAATTATTGAAGTACATATAAGAAATGGAGACATCCCTATGAAATTCGGCTACAAAAAATACTACATCATCCAAAATAAGTACTTTCTTTGAAAAACATGTATGCTATGACATTTTATTCCCTATAGACATGAAATATCTTAATATAATCATGATGTTCTTGCAATTAACGAATATTTTGTTGTCAAACTTTAAGATGAATAATTCTAGATTGGTTTTTCCATCGAATCATTCCACTAAGAATTTTGAATCCCCTGCCAACTTGAATACTTTTACCTATTTCTAAACAATAATTTTCATAGCAATCCACATTTCCGTTAACTCAACCACAATATTTTCTCCATTCCCCACTCCTAACCTACATTTGATCAACACATTTTCAGTTAAATAGATGGTAGCTCCAACTCCACATCTACATCCTTGACTAGCTTCGCCAAAGAATTCCTACACCACTCCATTATTTATATATGTATCCCTCACTTTTATTTTCTTTTTTCCTTGCATAGGGTTCATCTGTTTAAGATAATACACGCTAATATTATGTGCAATTACTCTAGAATGAACTACTGAGTTTTGAAATAGAAATTTTTTCCTTCCTAACCAAAAACCCCAAAGAACAAAGATTGGAAGAAACTTGTATGAAGAATTATTGAATATCAGAGTCCAATTGTAAAGGCACTCTTCCACCAAATGACCAATCCAACAGTCATTTAATTGATTTTTGAAATCAAATTATACCAAACAGATTTGACAACAGGGAAAAGGATAAATAAATTATCAATGGATTTGTTGTCTTCAACACATAGAGCACATATACTTGGACCTTATCAACCTTTCTTCGAGAGAATATCCCAAGTGAGAATTTTTATTTCAAGATAAAACCACAAAAAAAAATCTCTTCGGAAAACCTTGACCCTTCCAAAATAACTTATGCCAACACTTCAGACTCATGTAAAGGGATTTGTTGTTGTTGTGGAGGTAAATCCCCTCTACGGACAAAGGCGATCCCTACTAGCCCAGACCGGGTCTACCAATAATCAATCATGCTATAGTGCAGGTTCCTAATTGCAAACAAACCAACTAGCGACGAAGGCTGACCTGGAATCCAACGCAGTCATTGTAGAAGAGGTGGCGCTCCCGTTCCTCAGCCCTGGCAGATCACGATCCCCACGATCTCTGTGATGGGACACCTGCACATGCGAGAAACAAAACAAATGCAAGTGTAAAATCTAGTAGATGCAATTATATGTCAGTCAGAAAGGACATAACTCATCATCGTAAATAACAACAAGAGTGGAACCATAACCAATAGTCGTTCATTAATAATCAATCAAAGGAAAATTACAACCATAGTTCTGATGCTGAATTCTCCTTCGAGGGGTCGCTAGCAGAACACGTCTTGAAAAGCCTATCAAGGATGGGACAAACTTCTCTCTTCGGACCTTGACAATAGTCTCCTTGCTTGAAATTGGCCTTAAGTGAATTATGGAGGCTCTTGCAGCATAAGGCTCTTGGAAATTTGGGAACTTGAAGACTAGCTTTCAATGGAGATGGGAAAGCTTTTATAGATGGAGGAAGAGGAGTTGGGATCCCTATAATCATGGGATTGGCCCTATCATCAAGGAAGCTTCCATGAGAGGTGGCAAACCACTTCCTCTCTATGGAAATACGTAGCCAAACCTTCCAACTCAAGATAGATATCAGTTCCTGGATCAGTTAGGACGAAACTTCCGCCATTTATTTTTAAAAAACACCTCTTAAATTGTCTGGCGCAAGTGCGACTCTGGGACAGAGCACCAACTGGCGCGGCCTCTTTGAAGTATTTTCCCCATTGGCGCGGGTACTGAACTGGCTGCTCGCGCGAATGCTAAAAGGGCCATTTTTAGGGTTTTTCACAAGGAGATGTCTTCAGGGCAATGAAAGCTCTTGTTCAGAGGAATTTCATGAAAGTTGTTTCAAGCCATGTCACTTCTCACAGGTCACAAAATGAGCCCTCCAATGTGCGGGATGGGGATTGCAGGGATGGTGACAAATTACTGTGTAACAGATGCCCCCTAAAGCATGAGGCCCGAGAGAGAGAGGGGTGAAATGCTTTATGAGAACGTGTCCAACTGAAAACTCCGCTGTCGGAAAACCTGCGTGAAGAAATACAACTGATATCATAGATACATGATATATATGCGGTATGGGGGCAGCCATAACAGAGTATACAATAATCCAGATCCAAGGTATGGACGCAGCCACCTAGTGAGGATCGATAAATAGACTCAGGTATGGTCGCATCCATCCAGTAAGTGAGTCATGTAATCAATCATAATAATCCACAAAATCGCAACCTGGATTACAACAGACACAATCCAGGGTCTTGCGCTCCATCTCGACCCAAACGAAGTACAAGTTCAAGCATGCGAATATGTGAGCTGAAGTCAAACATGCAAGAACATCGTCTGATTACCAGCTAATGATGAAAGCTGTTAACAGATGCGAGAGGTACCACCAATAATGACGATGGCCCTCAAGGTA
Organism: Pinus albicaulis; assembly: GCA_034641835.2. Lineage (NCBI taxonomy): Eukaryota > Viridiplantae > Streptophyta > Pinopsida > Pinales > Pinaceae > Pinus > Pinus albicaulis. The sequence continues at coordinate 398,556,700 of CM076581.1, forward strand.
CTACAGGTACAATCTACGACATGTGAATCAATGAGCTGGCGTCGAACACCCGTAGAATCACTCGATCGGAGGTCAATGATGAAAACCTCGCGTCGAATGCGAAGAACCTGCCATTGAGGCATGCAGGCTCCAAGGTACGAGAAGGGAGTCTCTAGATCAGCTTCCCGGATAATGAGCTGGAATCGACAGGAAGTGACCTTGATCGAAGGTGGGCCATAGTGTTTCCCACATCATCAACACGAGACAGAGGAACATAATTTTTTTGTGAATCACGATCAGATGAGAATCAGAGGAAGGTTGATATTTGCAGAGGTCAACTTCTCTTGAACATATGAACGACACGACAGTGGACTTGGCAGTATTTGACATCAAAAGATCATAGGTCATAGTGATGAGGCAAAGAGCAGATGAGAGGTCAAAAGGGATTACCCAAACCCACGGAGGCAAGTGAAAAACGAGGTGAGATTTCCCCAACCCGACATGAATGCAGACAAATGCCACGTTCAAGAGCGACATACTGCCAACACGACAATGATGCTGGTTCCATTTTTCCCCGCCATTTCTGGCGAGTACCCCAATTATTTTTGATGACAATCTTGAAGGGGATAGCATATGCTTGTGATATAAGTCCATCCTAGTACATTTAACGAGCCCTAGGAAGGAGCGACTCGAATACCGTCATTTCGACTGAATCTGATGTCATCAGGGTTTAACGAGTCTGACAAAGGAAGAACTCGGCGTCTTTTCATGTTTAAAGAGTTTGAAAAGACAACAGAAAAGTAAACTCCAATGGTCCCTTTTCGTAAATATTTCCTCAGATTCGAAAAGGTAGAAAACTATGTCTGAGAAAACCTCCTAGTCACGATAGGCTATGGTATTCCTTTTTCGTAAATAATCTATCCCAGCCCAAAAAAGGGGTAAACGTATACTGGGTAGATGTCGTTTCGCGTCCACTTTAACGAGATCAAAACGACAAGGCCTCACCAATCTTTTCATGTTTAGAGAGTCAGAAAAGAGCTGAAAGATGACTCCAAAGTGACTTTTTCGTGTTTTTGCCGAGTCCGAAAAAGTATAAAATAGAACTCGTTTCACTATTTAAGTCGCGTACAAACCTGTTGTTGCACACAGAGGCAAGCGTAAAATCCATTTTCGAAAAAATATATTAAAATATTGATAAAAAATGACTTTTTAAACCTAATTAGAGTTCAAAAAGTTATAAATAAGTCTCAAATGGTAAAAACAAAATTACTTTTACTATTTACGTCATTAGAGAACAACAATGGTCCGTTTGGTGTGCAAACTTCTGACAGCGATTGCGACTGATCCGGGGTACTATTTAGATTCCCGTTCGTTCCAGGTAAGAGGTGCTTCTCTGTACTCCATTTTAATCCATTTTTTAATAGTTTTCCATTGCTCATTATATTTTTTTGGAAGAATTTTAAAAATTTAGGGCTCCGCCCATTGGCGCGGGTATCGGGCACAAACCCGCACCAATGGGCTCTTATAGACACAGGGCCCGCGCCAACGACGGAACCAAATTTTTTGCCCATAACTTCTGAATTATGAGTAATTTAAGTGAATTTTTAAGCATGACAAAGATCTAATCAAGGGTTCTGATCATGTTGATGCAGGCAACTGAGAAAAATGGTGATTGAATGGAGAGAGCGGGAGCATGGGGAAGAGGATGAATTAGCCATGGAGAATGAAACTTGTATGAATGCCCTTAGAAATTGTGGGCTAAAGAAATTCTTCGTGACACCTTGCTTACGAGCTCAACCTGAGCTTTTACAGTACCTGATCAGTATTTGGGATGTAGATGAACAAGTGTTCAAACTGCGGGATCAAGTATTGGAACTGGAGGTTTCTGACGTATACTTCATAACTAGGCTGTCACGCAGAGGTTCGGTACCCATATTGATAGGGAGCAGACCATCTGGTGAAAATATGGAGCAGGTAATGGCGAGGGTGTGCCTAGGGGCACAAACCGGATCTGGAAGTGGAAAGTTAGACATTCACACTATCGAGGATCTAGCACTCAGATTAGTGCTACACACCATTACGCGGGCTGCAGGAGCATAGGCCCCACATGAAGCCACCAAAGCCCAACTCATACTCGCCTCTGAGTGTATGAGTCCCACACTGTTTGATTGGGCCACAGCAGTGACAGTCAACATGAAGAGGCAGCTGAAAAAATGCAAGCAAGCCAAACTGAAACAGTTTGGCTACGGTTCTATCCTAGTATCGTTCATTCTGGAACGACTACCAATCTTCCAGGGCCAAGGGGCCATAGTAGCTGAGCTGATACCACGAGAGCCGAGAATGGCTCGCTGGGCAGCACTGATGCCCAGAGCGAGAGGAGGCCAACAAATTTCCTGGAGGCCGGAGTTTTTTGGGTGTCTACGGCGTCAGTTGATCGTAGTCGAAGACTTGCCATATGCAGGAACCGATTTCACTGGTGATCCAGATATTCCACTCCCGGAGGGAGATGATTGGGATGAGGAGTTGGGTAAGATCATCTTTTTGATTTTTATGGATTTATGATTTTTTTGTAATACATGTTCGTTCTAAAGACAGTTGTTATGTGTATGCAAATGTCGGCCCAGAGCGACCTGCCGGTATGTCTCCTATCTCATGGAGAACTCAGCCCGCAGCTGACCCTCAGCTGGAGGGTGCCAAGGGGGAAGAGTTGATCCAGAACCTCGAGGGGATTGCTCGAGGGATTCCAGACTACGTCTGGCTGGATGATGTCCCACTAGCATACCAGAGACATACGGTGGGAGTGCCTAGTCGCCTCCACCGCATCTTGAGATGGCTAATGTGTTCGGTGACTTGTTATCATGAGCACCATGCAGATTAGACACCTAGGGTTTATTTCATGCATATTTTTTGAGAGACATGTCGTCTCTGGATGTATTAAGACGAACATGTATATTTTTTGATTTTATGCGACGCACACTATGTAAACATTTCGATATCTATATATATACATATCTATTTCTGGATGGATTTTTCTTTTTACATGTGATGTTGTTTTACAAATTGCGCAAATGTCTATCTAAAACAAAATTAGCTATTGCATATGTTAGTGTATTCATATGCCTGGGTATATGTTGATATGTGATATAGTCAAAATTTCTTTCCAGTAAACAAATACGTAGATACAAACGTAAAATGGATGGGTTTCTGACTGAATAATGACCGTTAAGTTGTAATACTACAAGTTGTGAGTTTAGATACACAAGTAATTCACGGATACCAAGGTTTATAGCCTCAGTTAATAATTCTAATACAACACTATATTCCACGATGTTATTTGTAGCATGTCCTAGACACACACCTTGCAAGTTGACCAAATCACCAGCAGGATCGTAGATTACCCAGGCTGCCGAAGACAGATTCCTGGTACTGCAGGAGGCACCATCCGTGAAACCAACAAATGGATTGACGGACATCTGCACAATCAGGAAGACCCGATCAGCAGAAAGATGTTTACATTGCACACCACACCACACATGCACACAAATGAAAAACACACACCTATGTACACACATCACACCAAAAATGACTTCAGGCGTAGTATTTTTTTAGGTACAACCCATTTATGGGCTGTGCTAGCGGTACTCCTTCATAGTCTATAAGCTCATAAGCCCCATCCTTCAATACTCATTTAACTATATAGGGCCCATGCCACATGTGTTGGAGCTTACCAGCCCCAAGCTTGTCATGCGCTTGATTGTATAGGAGGACGAGGTCCCCTTCGACAAAGGAACGTGGAGAAACTGATTTATCAAAGTGAGCTTTGACCCGCTTCTTTTGTGCTTCAATGACTAAAGTATCCAAACGGTGGGTTTCATCTAACCGTTCCAGATACAAAATACGCTCTTCCTCGGCAGAAGTGTCGGGTAGAAGTTCCACAGCTAATTTCAAAGAAGGAATCTCGCATTCAACCGGAAGAGTTGCTTCCAGACCATACACCAATTGAAATGGTGTGAATCTAGTTGCACTCTTTGCAGACGTCTGGTAGGCCCATAGAGCTGAGAACAGTTGGAGGTGCCAATTAGATTTGTGAATACCAACTGTTCGTTGAAGCATAGTGACCAGAACCTTGTTCACTGCTTCAACCTGGCCATTTGCCTGAGGGTAATATGGTGTTGAGCTATCGTGGCGTAAGCCCAATCTTGAAGTGAGCTCGACCATCATATAATCTCGGAAATGAGTACCATGGTCAATGACGATGGCCTGAGGGACCCCGAAACGTGCAATGATGTGGTTGAAAATGAATTGGGCAGCTGTCTGACCATCGGCAGCTAGTGTAGGCATCGCTTCGGCCCACTTGGTGAAGTAGTCGACAGCGACGATTGTATACGCATGCCCCCCGACCGAATGAGGGTTACACATCATAAAATATATGCCCCATTTCACAAAAGGGCCGACGGTAATAACAGGATGCAAAGGGAGAGGCAGCGCGCGCATCTTGCACTGAAACACCTAGCACGCATGGCATTTACGGACTGCAACGATACAGTCTTTAAATATGGACGGCCAGAAGTAACCTGCTCACAGAATTTTCTGGGCAGTGGCATATCCAGACATATGTCCACCACAGGCGCCGCTGTGGCAGTCATTTAGGACCCTTTCAACCTCTTCCAAGGTTAGGCACCGACGGAGCACCGAATCTACTCCAACGTGATACAAGGTATCTCCTACGATGCGGTAGGGTTGAGACTGATGCCGAATCTGACGTCGGGCATCTTTAGTCAACTCAGACTGAAATGTGGAGGTCTGAAGATACACAATTATGTCGCCATACCAAGGGTCGCGAGTACTGATAAGGAAAAGAGTTTCGTCCGGGATATGATCCTCGGAGTGTGAAGGAGTGGAGTTTGTTGGGAGTGAGCATATAAGATCCGCGAAAATGAGTGATTTGGTTGACTTAGCAGTAGTGAACTCTAAGTCAAACTCCTGCAGGATAACAATCCATTTGGAGTATTTTCCCCCTAGTAATTGTCGAGAAATAATATATGTAATGGGGTTACAATCCAAAACCACGGTTGTTTTGCGCAACAGGATGTAGTGGCGAAAGCGCTGCACTGCGTGTACTGCAGCTAACGCCAACTTATCGACGTGAGCATAACGCGTTTCTGTATCGAGAAGGTTCCGTGACAGATAATAAATGACATGTTCATTTCCATCATCGTCATGCTGCACCAAAACCATTGCTATGGTGGCAAACGCGGCGGTGAGATACAAAGTGAAATCACGGTGATAGTTGGGAGGCTGAAGCAAGGGAGCATTAACAAGTAACGTCCTCAGCTTCTCAAAGGATTGTTGAGCAATTTTGTCCCAATGGAAGGGAACGTTCTTCTTTAATAGGTGCGTGAATCCTTTGGCTACCTCCGCGTAGTTCGAGATAAAGCGTCGAAGGAAGTTTTCTTTTCCCTGCAGACTCTGTAACTGATATAACAAGGAGGGTGATGGGAGATTTATGATAGCCTCGACCTTTAAAGGGTCGAGGTGAATTCCGTCTTTGGAGAGTATAAATCCCAAAAGACGGCTAGAATCCATGCAAAAGACGCACTTATGAGGATTAAGCCTAATATTGTAGCACCTACAACGAAGGAAAATCTGGCGGAGGTGTTCAGGGTGGTCCTCTCGCCTAGTTGAATGAGCTGGCAAGTCGTCCAGATAAGGCTAAACGATATGGCGAATGTCATGGAAAGCATAAGACATCGCACGCTGGAAAGTGGCTCCAGCGTTCTTCAAGCCGAACTGGAGCTTTTTATACACGAAAGTACCCCACGGACAGATGAATGCAGTCTTGTGTTGATCCTCGGGTAAAATATTGATCTAATTATACCCCAAGAAGCCATCCATCAAGGAATAAATCTCACTTCCGGCACATTCGTCGATAATTTGGTCTATGAACGGAGTGGGATAGTTATCCTTCAGATAGGGATGATTAATATCACGATAATCAAAAAAGACCCTAATAGTACCCTATTTTTTATCGACAAGGACAATGTTGGAAACCCATTCTGTGAGGGGGATGGGATAAATAAAGCCCGCGTTCAGAAGTTTTCAACTTCTGCCTTAATTGCAGCGGCTTTGTGAGGATGCACTGGGCATAAGCGTTGGCGCACGGGCTTCGCACCAGGGTAGGTTGGAATCTCATGCACTACGATACTGGGATCGATACCAGGCATTTCCTCGTAGGACCAGGCGAACACATCTCTGAATTCTTTAAAAAGATCAGTATAGACCTATATCTCATCAGGAGAACAAGTCACTCCCACGTGTATATTCTCAACGATCCTCGGTTTAACGGAGATGTTGATCGGGATGGTTTGAGTGATATTACTTAGGTTTCCTTCCGAAAGAACCTCATGCGTCAAAATGGGCGTTTGGAGAGGAGGAGTAGGAACCTGAGATGCATAACGCTCTAGACAATCTGACATTGCCCCCAGGCAGGGCATAAAGGAGGAACGATGATGTCCATCACTCCAAGGCAGCTCCTCAAGAGACATTGTTTCAATAATGGCTTCATCGGAAGGAAAAGTCTCTTTAAGAGGATCTGATGAGTCGGCCTCACCAAGCCAAGGGGATTGAGAATATATGTCGAGAGCCATGCTCAAAGGAGCATGCTGAGGAGGGGGAGGATCAGATGCAGCAACAATTTCATAGTAGCTAATCTCTACTGGAGTCCAGGGCATTGATTCTCCAAACTCAAGCACCTGCTCAGGCGTAGGGATGAGCCAGGGGTCATCAGACCTGGAGATCATGTTAACTTGAGCAGTGTGTGGTGGTGGTGTAGGAAAAATACCCATGAGGACGGGGTCCTTGAAGAGACCGGGTCCTACACTGTCAGGGGGATTTGGGATCTGATCCATGTATGGAACGTTGTTCTCGGAGGTGGAGGTGAAGAAGGACAACTGATCCACTGTAACGATTTTGCCCTCGTGAGGGAACTTAAGAAGTCGAAAAATGGTGGATGGTATGCATAGCATGGCATGAGTCCAGCTACGGCCGAGAAGTATATTGTAGTTAAGCTTGGCGTCAACCACTTCTACTTCTACGTTGACTGTCTTCCCCTGTAAAGTGATCGCTAAACTCTCGAGAACACCCAGGGGTTTGGATTCCTGACCATCGAATGCCTCTAGGGCATTGGGAGATGACGAAAGGGATGGAGAGCCAATGGCCTTCCAGCAAGCGGACGACATGACACAGGTAGAGGCACCTTCATCCACAACGGCCCTATGGATGTTAAGACCGTTGATCCCGACTTGAATAACAAGAGCAATCTGATGTGGAAGTTGGGGGTTGAAATTCTCTAAGTCGAAGGTGAGAAGACTTGAATCAACGGGATCAATGCCACCAATTGCAGACAACAAAGCCTTCCGTTGCGAAGGAAAACTTTGAAGAACTTCTAGTGCAGACATAGCAGAAGGTGCCTGTGCCAAATCCTCAACAATACTGTAGTGTTGAGCGGCACGGGCATTCGGATTGTAAGAAGATCTTCGTAAAACACCTTTAGAAGGTGGCTTCACAACAGGTTCAGGGGTAGGCTTATCAATTTCCAACGAGTCGGAGACAGGTGGGGGAGGTGGTCCATCCGCAACTACCTTCCCAGGTGCCTGCCGCGATTCGTTGTAATCCTTCGAACGTGTGGCAATAGAGATAGGTGCAGCACCATTCATCATAAAAACTTGGGACCCAAATGGTGCAGATGGTGACGACTGTTCAACCATCTGGGTCTGCTGAGACGGTAATGGTTCTTTAAGAACTGCTGGAGTCCCTTTAGAGCCTTTGAGAAGTTGACTAACTTCAGATCGTCGTGGATAATCCTTGGTATAATGGTCTCCTTCACAAATGAGGCAGGGGTACTTCGGTTTACGTTGAGAACCATCCTCAGTACGAGGTTTGGATTCTGGCTTTGGGGCGTCGAATTTGGATTTACCTTTTCCCTTATTTTTTCCCTTGGAGGCTTTCTCCGTAGGATTGGCCTGAACGACGTTAACCTCTGCAGTTTTGCCAGAATCGGTAGGGGTGGGAGGAGCATAATTATTTGATGAGTTGGACTTCTGCTTCCCATTCGAGGATTTCTTCGAATTTTGAGACACGGAACCAATAACACCATCCACCGCTTGGGTAGGTGGGGCTTTAGAGGTTCTAGACCGTGGAGCATCAGGCAAGATATCATACAGCGTACCATATTGTGAGTATACAAGATCCAGATATTGAGCACGCGCTATGGCTTGTTCTTCAGTCACACACGCTCCCATAGCAATATCTTGGGTGATTTTGTTAACAAAGGAGGTGGTGAACCAATGAGTTAGTATCTGATCAGGTATATGAAACTTGATCAGCCTACGACGACGTCGCCACTCATGAATGTGATCAGAAATGTGGGTGGCTTTGTCTTGCTTCAAAGAAGTCAGGAGGTGCGTCCTGGCTTCGTAGCGAACCGGTAACTGAAAATGAGTCAGAAAAGCCATGGCTAAGGTATTGAAGTCTTGAAAGATGCCACAGGGTAACTCAATATACCACTTAGCTGTAGCGCCAGTCAAAGTGTGCTAGAAGAGGCATAGACGAACTGAATCATCCACCCAAGAGTTGGACGAACACCAAAGATGGTAGGTCATCACATGAGCTTAGGGGTCCTCCCCAGCTTTACCCTCAAACTTGGGGCAATCGCCGGGCACCTTGGTAGGAATCAGAGGCCAATAAGGATTATGCAGTATTGGATCATTCGTTAATTTTGAAACATCTGGTAGCTCCAAGGTAGCCAGGAACTACAATGGCGGATTAGACGACATACCTGGCCCTGGGTAAGGACTAGTACCTGTACTCCACGCTGGTTGGGAATATCCTTGCCCCCATGGGTTCTGTCCAGCAGGATTCTGACCGTAGGGGGTGTAGGTGTTATAACCAACTTGATTCGGCTGTTGGTAACTAGCGTACGGGGGTTGATAACCAGAGTATGGACCCTGATTAGGAGTCGTCCCTATGTAAGCAGCATTTGGATTTGGCTGCTGAGTATAGGTATAACCGGGTTGACCTGCATCAAGACCATAATATGGTCCTGGCTGGTGTGCAACGTTTGGATTAACATGATACTGAGGTTGCATGGGTTGAGAAGGCTGGACTTGCCCCCTAGGACCATATACTGGCCCCGGTTGGTACCCCGACTGAGGTTGTACAGGTTGACCGGAAGGGTTGTAATACTGTCCTTGCGGACCATACGATGGCCCTTGCTGGCCCACAGGATAGCCTTGCATGGGCTGCCCCTGTGGGTCATAAGGATAGCCAAGTTGGCCCGAAGGTTGGCCTTGGAAAGGTTGCCCTTGCGGGTTATAAGCTTGGTTATAAGGTAAACCTTGAGCATGTAGGTGAGCCTCAGGAGCGGGTAGACGTAAAATGTCCCTGTGCTCATCATAATGACCTGGAAAAGCATACATGGGTGTACCATCCTGTGCATAGTGCGAAAAATAAGAGCGATTGGGATCTTGGGAGGATGGTCCAACCTCGGGGTTCGGTTGTTGAAGGGACAACTGATACTCCTCCGGAGAGATGTTCTCCGGCATAGCAGTCGCTATATAAAGGTCTTCAGGAGGTAGCATAGCCCTCGTGGAGGGTGCCGTGACAGTGGGTGCAGATGCGGCCACACAGACAGTGGGCCGAGCGGGTACAAAAGTGACGGGTGTTTGAGGAGACATCCCCAATGAAGGAGCAACTGACCTCGTAGAAGGAGCTGACACCCCCATAGAGGCTGCGGCGGCAATAATCTGACCCAAGGATCTATACCCTGGTGGTAATGAGGGACCGGATGATGACATAACAGCTGGTTAAGGGCTGTCTCCTGGAAATAATCTCCAAGGGAAGAGTTGGTAATATTCACCGGACGTTGGGATTTCCTCACTGGAATCACTCATGTTTGAGCCTGCTGCTAGATCTTGTAATAGACGGCGAGGACTAGGAGGAAAAACAACAGCTATAAAAGGCGAACCTGATGTAAGAGAAAGGAACTCAGCCCCTACTCTCAATTCAGACCAAGGGTCAGAAAAGGGCCAATTGAACTCAACTGGTCCCCCAAAGGGTTGCTCAGAAACAATGGGCTGCTGAAGTTCAGCAGAGGATTGAGAAAACTTTGATGAATCGTCCGTATATGGACTACCAGTAGACTAAACCGAGGGTTTCGCCACTGTGGTAGTAAAGACAAGAGAAAAAGATCAAACACACACACAGGCTGAAAAAGAGTCAAGACACACAATCAAACGGCCAATAAGTAGAATCTAACAGGACGTGTGATCACGGGTGATTAATTTTTTTACCACATTGAAATATAAGAAACTTCACCGTTTCATGTTTTAAGAGTCGAGAAACGGTTGAAAAGGTGACTCTATCTCTTTCAGATTTGACACAAGCGTGAAAGGAAAATCACTTGGTGATCCTTTAAAATTTAGGGAGTCAAATAGGATCAAAATGACTACTTAGGAATACTAGGCAAAGGGTGTACCAAATAACCGTGAACTGCAATATACACCTTGGTTTCAAAATGAAAGAGAAATCAACCAAGGACTTTCCGTATGTGCAGGCAATCTCCCCGAATGCTGTGTCCGGTGTATCACGGGTATAAGGCGGCAGACTCGGCTTCCTATGGATAAAGGATTGAAACCTAGTGGGGTCTCCCTTTATATACGCGACGGTACGGGGAGCACAAGTCCGTACTACCGCTGTCTAAAGCCAAGAGGCAAATGACAACTACTAGGTTTAAAGACGCCGGAACACGTCTCTAGCCTAGACCTCTAAATGTGTTTTGTTAGATTTCAATGTTGCCTTAGTGTAAATTGAGTAAATTTTAAATTTTATCTTCAATTATGTTTCAATTTTCAGGCCCTAGCGAATTTAATGTCTCAAAATCTCTTAAATGCAATCTATATGCCACAGTATATCATTTCATTCGATGAAAGCTACTTATGAGAGAGTTGAGAGATTTTCACACAAAAACGAAATGAACAGAAAACAACCAATGATACCTCTAATGCAGCTAATGGAAATTAAAATCTTTTCGTTCAAAGTCACTAATCACTAATAACACCGGAAAGATCTAATTCACATTAACTAGTTCAAAGCAAAAGAGTTTTTTTTTTTTTCAATATTTAAGAGAAAAATGCACTAAAACATGAAAACTAATGCAAAGGAAATTCGAGAAACGATGACAAGAGAGAAAAACCAAGAAAATTCCACTCAATTCCAATCACAATCAGACCTCAAATCAACCAAAAGTACCTCAAAGCAAAAGAATCCCAAAGACTCAAGATGAGCCGTGTAATCTAGGCCCAAGACGAGACGAAGCGAAATTCGAATGAAGAAGGAAACGATCACTCAAACAACGCAATGAGATAATAGAAAACCACCAAATAAATGCAAAGAAGCAATGAGAAGGTTGAATGAACCAAAAGAGACCAAAAACTCCTAAGGAAGGTTCGACACACAACAACACCTAGATGACCTAGGGCTAAAATGAAAAATCGATGGAAATGGGCAAACAGCCAAAGGATGAAGGTAATAGTCAGTCAATCCAGGCTCCAAAACACTCAAACAGTGGAAAAATCAAGACCAAACACACAGATCAGGCTGAGGAAGCTCAGAACTGAGAAAACCCTAGTAGCTCACAAGATTGGTGCGACTGTGAGGCTGAAACTAGCACCAAAGACGAATTGGCGCGGGTAATACACAAGCAACATGTGCCAATGGGCACGACTGCCAAGATTAAAAGCGCGCCAGTCGAGTTTCTCAGTCAAAAATAAAAAAGAAGCAATCCAACAAGCAGACCAGTGAATGATCAAGCTATCAAAGACCCAAATTCACTAAAAGAACTAGCCCAAAAGAGTTGATCAAGCAAGAAGAATCAAGAATCAACCAAAAAGGCAAGACAATGCTCCAAGTGTTCAATTTAAAAACTAAACCGAAGATTGACTGAAGCAACTTTGATCTACTTCGCAATTGCAGAGCAAAAGCATTTCGAAGGCTATCTGGCCAACTTCAGGCTCCGTCTATAGCTTATAAAACGAACGACAACAAGCCAACGATCCCCAGTGGAGTCGCCAATTTTTTGTGGAGGTAAATCCCCTTTGCGGACAGAGGTGATCCCTACTAGCCTAGACCAGGTCTAGTAACAATCAATCACGCTATAGTGTAGGTTCCTAATTGAAAACAAACCAACTAGCGATGAAGGCTTACCTGGAATCCAACGCAGTCGTTGTAGAAGAGGTGGCACTCCCGTTCCTCGGCCCTGGCAGATCACGATCCCCACGATCTCCATGATAGGACACCTGCACATGCGAGAAACAAAACAAACGCAAGTGTAAAATCCAGTAGATGCAATTATATGTCAGTCAGAAAGGACATAACTCATCATCGTAAATAACAACAAGAGTGGAACCATAACCAATAGTCGTTCATTAATAATCAATCGAAGGAAAATTACAACCATAGTTCTGATGTTGAATTCTCCTTTGGGGGGTCGCCAGCAGAACACGTCTCGAAAAGCCTATCAAGGATGGGACAAACTTCTCTCTTCGGACCTTGACGATAGTCTCCTTGCTTGAAATTGGCCTTAAGGGAATTATGGAGGCTCTTGTAGCATAAGGCTCTTGGAAATTTGGGAACTTAAAGACTAGCTTGCAATGGAGATGGGCAAGCTTTTATAGATGGAGGAAGAGGAGTTGGGATCCCTATAATCATGGGATTGGCCCTATCATCAAGGAAGCTTCCATGAGAGGTGGCAAACCACTTCCTCTCTATGGAAATCCGTAGCCAAACCTCCCAACTCAAGATAGATATTAGTTCCTAGATCAGTTAGGATGAAACTTCAGCCATTTATTTTTTTAAAACACCTCTTAAATTGGATGGCGTGAGTGCGACTCTGGGACAAAGCACCAACTGGCGTGGCCTCTTTGAAGTACTTTCCCCATTGGTGCGGGTACTGAACTGGCTACTCGCGCCAATGCTAAAAGGGCCATTTTTAGGGTTTTTCACAAGGAGATGTCTTCATGGCAATGAAAGCTCTTGTTCAGAGGGATGTCATGAAAGTGGTTTCAAGCCATGTCATTACTCACAGGTCACAAAATGAGCCCTCCAATGTGTGGGATGGGGATTGCAGGGACGGTGACAAATTACTGTGTAACAGTTGTATGAGAGCATTATACCCCTATTTCACAATGATTTCATGTGAATTTTTGTTCATTGACCTCACAAGGAAATCAACTTCGTCTCTTCTAATTATTGTTCCAAATCTCTACATAATCAATAATACTTATTCCATTCATCTACAAAACCTGTTTAAATTTTGAGCTCCATCATAGAAGCCCATTCCTGATTTTCCAAGACTGGGATACCTCCTCTTTCCACATCAGTCAAAGAATGTATTCTATTGGAATTCAAATCAAAAATTAACCCATCCTTCAACCTATTTTTCCCATCTATCCCCACCCAAGGATCACGACCTATCATCACTTCCTCCATGCTTCCAATTTCCCACCTAAACCACTTCGCCATTGCCTAAATCCCACTAACTAGATTCCTCCAAAACAAATACTTTCCTCTGGCATGTTAGTATCCAATATAAGCCATTCAATTACTAATAATGTCTTTAGATATTTTAACCTCATGATACTACTCCAAAGAGTACCACCAAATAACATTCTGCATCCACTTTTTGTTGCAAGAGAAGTGTTGAAAATTCCCAAATTTCAAATTCCCCAACTACCAAACTTCTTTGGAATTGCAAGTTTTCTCTATTTTACTAAATCCATTCCTTTTTTTATTCTTATTTTTATCACTCCATAAAAATTGAAAACATAATTTCTTGATTGAAATTAGAATTTTTTTTGGTAAATTTTCTAAGGATAGCTAAAATATTGAAATACCTTCTAAAGCATACTTCACCAAAATTAAATTCCCACCTAAAGATAACCACCTTTCACACCAAATATCTATTCTCTTTTCCACTATTCTAATAATACAAAACCAATCCAATACTCAATAGTCTATTGATTTTACAAGTGAAATAAAAAGACGCACATTTTTCTTCCACAAATAATTACTTCCAATTATATTATTCTTACTCCATATCATTAAGAAATTATACTTCAGAATAATTCAACCATAAATGAAATAGGAAAGTAGAGATAACAATAAAATAAATAGGCATACGAAAAAAAAAAAAATTATTTTGTGAAAACCCAACCTCGGAAGAAACCCACCAACATTTTCTTAGGAGAAATTGTCTAATTACAAACAAATGTATACTATGAATATCCTAGTCAAACTTGGTCAAAATGACCAATCAAATCAGAAAAGTAAAACCTGGTAAAAAGAGAGAGAATTTTTCTTCTACAATAGCCAATAAAATATGGTCAAACTAGCCAAATTTCAACCTTTGCAACTTATGTCCAACTCTTGTTAACATGCCGAGTTTTGGCCCTGCATCTGCCTTAGGAAATTTAGTCACCTCCTTCAGAATTTTAGTCAATATTCCTTAGTCAAACTACAGTAAAACATAGCAGTAGATGGTTTGGTCAACACATTTCAACCCAAAAATTTTGTAGTCAACGTTGGTCAAAGCTTGTTAAATTTTTGATGCACTTCGTGGGTCTTATCTCTCTCTCCCTCTCTCCCTTTCGTACGTGTGGACAAAAAATGGATAGATAAATGATCTGAATTGATGCTAAATGTGAGAGGTTGAATGGTCAATATATAGTGGCCAAATAAGCAGGGTTTTGACCTAGGGTCAAACACCTTCAACTAGTGGGGCCAACCTGAGTGTTTGAGGCTAAAATAAACCTCAAAAATAATATTTAATTTTCCTTTGACTTGGTTGACTTGAAGACCGACCTTAGTTACAAAAATTCAACATAGTCATTAGGTTTAAGAAAAAATCCCATATATTTAAACCCTTCATTAAACATACGAAAGCTAAGAGGGAAAATACCTTTAATATTGTTTAGTAGATCATCATCCACATTGCAACTGAGCCCCATTGATGAAAGGATATGAGTGATGGCTATATTTTTACCAACCTCAAATCCTTTAATTTTTCCATCTACTTTCGCATATATTATTAACCTACTCAATCCTTCAATAATCAACAGAAATAACACGAGAGACATAGGACAACCCTGTCTAATTCCTCTTGAATATTGGAAGAACTATGAAGGCTCGCCATGAATGAGAACAGAATAATTTGGTAATTGGACACAACTCGTAATCCAAGAAACTACTTCAAACTTAAGGCCTATATGAAGTAATGTCATCCTTAAAATATACCAATCCACCCTATCATAAGCTTTCCTAAGATCAATCTTCGTAACTAGGGTAGGAAAGTTTTGAGATTTTATGGTGTGCATCACCTCTTGAGCCTAGCCAACAACATCATGAATTTTTCTATTGCTTAGAAAACCAAACCGAGTTGGAGACATATGTCTTGAAAATCCCTACTTTAGTTTTTTAGCCAATAATTTTTAGATATTCTTGTTTAGGGAATTGCATAGTGCAAACGACCTGAAATCATTGAATGTATTCAGCTCCACCACCTTTGGAATGAGCACTAGCAAAGTTGAATTTAAGCTTCCTAAAACAAAACCCCTTCTCCTTGATTCTTCAACCACCTCTAAAATGTCTTTCCCAATGAACACAAAAAAGGAAAGGTAAAGTTCAATGGTCTAGCCATCAAAACATGGGCTTTTGTATTTGGGCATATTTTTATTGACTTCTAGAATTTCATCTTCATAAATCACTCTCCTAATCCACCTTGATTCTTCATTTGAGAAGAATCTTTGGTAGTTCCTAATGGTTCCTAATTAATCATATATATTTTAGTCTACCCATTATCTTCAAACAATTTCTCATAAAAAGGTACTCCTTACTGCGCAGAATTATTGATACATCCAAATAAATAATTTTCCATATGTGATTAATTGATGTCCTATGACTTGCATATTTGTGAAAATATTTTTGTATTACTGTCACCTTCTACCACCCAATTGGCTTTGCTCTTTAACTTCCAATAGAGCTCTTAATCTTTCAAAATATCAAATTTTTTGCTCTCAAGATGATTCACTTGATCTTGCTTAAAGTTAGTGAGAAGACCATATCTTGAATAAACCAGTGCAAAGTTAGTGTGAGAAGACCATCTCTTGAATAAACCAGTGCAGTAATTTGCATTTCTGTTTTTTCTAAAAGGCCCAAAGACTTTTATTTTATCTACTTTAACCACTTACAAACCTCTTTTCTTAGATGCTTCAAATTTCTTGAGAATTTTTCCATTAGAGACAAGTCACTGGTTCTATCAATGTGTTTCCACACAAAACCAACTAAATTCTCGAAACTTTCATCTTGTAATCAACCCCTATTAAATAGAAAAGGGTAATGGAAATTTTGAGCCTCTCCTAATTCTATGAGGATTGGCTTATTGGCTTATGATCAAATTCTTGAAACTTTCATCTTGTAATCAACCTCTATTAAATAGAAAAGGGTAATGAAAATTTTGAGCCTCTCCTAATTCTAGCATGATTGGCTTATGATCATAAAATGTCTCACTGCTAACTTCCCCACTACCTAGTCTCCTATTTGATTATTAGTCCAAGCAGATATTGTTCGGGTTGTTTTAGTAAACTTTAGTGGATCAAGTTACCCCTAGTTATGATCATAAAATGTCTCACTCCTAACTTCCCCACTACCTAGTCTCCTCTTTGATTGTTAGTCCAAGTAGATATTGTTAGGGTTTTTCTAGTAAACTTGAGTGGATCAAGTTACCCCTAGTTTTGAGCTCCAGATTTATGGGAATCCATGGTTTTTTCCCATGGTATTCATCTCATATGAAGTCTATTTAAAGACCCGAATAATGAAAGGTAAATTGTCTCACAATTGTGTCTTTAGACACCACCATCTCTCTCAGTGTGTGATCCCAACATTTGTTATCAAAATCAAATATGAATGGAGCTATCTAGAAGGCCTGGACACACAGAGTCTGGGAGAGATCTCACTCAATACAACAGAGTCCAGGAAATTTAAATAATATGAGTCTTCCTTAAAAACAAAGTGGTGGAGATTAAATCAAAATTTACTTGCCCAACCAAGACAAGGTGAAAAACTCAGAAATTTTAGGTAGAGTAAAATAGAGTAAATGAGTCTAACATAATAAAACTTTGGATTATATATTTAAATCATGAAATGCATTCATATGGAAGCTGCCACTCCTTTAACAAGTAAAAACCAAATTATTAAAAGAGATTTTCACTTTATAGGAATTGCAGAGTAACTCTATGTAAAACCTAAAAAAACTCACCAAAATTTACTCGACGATTTTCTCCAAAACCTCTCAAACTTACATTCTCCACACTGCATTAAACTACTAGGAACTTTTTATATCGAAATATACATTTGTAGAACATTAATACATGACAAGGCTTCAACAACACCTTCGATCGTCATAAATCCTCTCATTCCCACAGTTATCATTCCTACTAGATTGAGGGCCGACCTTATCTCGATTGCACATTATTTGTGCTTGTCGACCTGGCCAAACAGGCCCCTCTCTATTTCTGTTGATGTCCCTTTATTTAAAAGGAGAAACCCATCCACCTGCCGAATCTGAAAACTCGCCAAAATTTTGTGGTTAAGAACCTTATGCGCCGTGTTTTTTTTCAATGTCCTTCACATAGCATGTATCCTTCTGCGGGAGTGCCTCGAGACTTGGTTTGAAAAACTGTTATTTTTTCCTCCATTCTCCCACTGTTCCACCTTTTCACCATCAACCAAATTTCCCTACAGCTTGCCAAGAAATTCCTAGTTCGCCTGATGCGGCTCTGTAGTGGAGTATAGTAGGGGACTTGGTTTGTGAATGACTAGCATTCTAATTCCACTTCATACAATCGATTTAAGAGTTTCATATTCCTAAGCCTGCTACGGCTTAGACGTAGTTTGGGGACAGGAATCCTCCAATGAAATCTAAGGCTTTCTCTTCTAGAGTAAAAACCAAGGAGTATTTCCATGTCCAGAATCGACGGAGCCCACGTGCCATTGAACATTTTTTTCTGTGACCTATATTCTTCTCTCAAGAGAAACCAGGTAGTAAATTGTATAGGTTCAATTACCATTCATTCAGCATTGGTTTCTTTATATGTTTGTCTCTTTCAGTAGAAACCTGTACAGGTTCAATTACCTTTCAATGGAATAAATAAATGAAATGAGTCTATCCATCATTATCATATATATTAATGAAAATTAAACTGCAAATGTGAATTTAGAGGCATGCTTAAACTCTATTTGTATTTCACACAATCCTAGCCAAGGATTGTGAATGTGGCTTAAATTCAATTTAACCCCTGTGGATATGGAGAGTGGAGAGCGCAGGGATGGCACCAGTAAATAAATTTTTTTTATTTTTTTTTCAACATGAAAAATACATCTGGTGTATATAGTGTACTAGGGAACATAATAGACCTCATAAAAACATTTTGTAAGACATATTTAAAACAGCTATCAGTCTTTACATAGACATTCTGTGAGACATATTTAAACAGTAAAAATAACAAAACAATCTTTACATATCTTGGTTATCCCGTATCAAAATAACACTGATAAGTGTTCATCACATATACTTGGCTTCCAGAAAAGCTTTTGTCCAAAACCCGTAAGCAATTCCTCCATTGAACAATTCAATAACACAAAAATGAAAAAAAATGATGCTTTTTCTGGCCCTTTCTGCAAATATTGTTTTAAAAGATTTAATTGAAGTTCACCTTCCCAATGGCTCCAAGTCCATTTGAATTGAAAAAATCATATTCCATTTCACCAAATCTGCCATTTAAACCCCTTTTTGATAGTCGATCAGCTTCCTGGTTCTTCTCCCTGTACACATGACTAAAAATGATGTTGTTAAATGAACTCTTTAAAGTATATATCTGCTCCAGCCAGTGGTTTAGATATGCCGGTTAAGGTTCGTTCCTTTGTTCAGATGTTCAATGATCACTTTCGAGTCCCCATAAACCCACATCTCCTCCAAAAATAGATATGAGGCAAACCACAGCAGTCCCCATAATGCAATAATTGTTGCCCTAGTGTTTGTGCCTCTTCCCCCATTCCAAAAAATTTTGTAATGGAAATCCGGTGCCATCAATAACCATGCCCCATAGCCACAGTTCTGGTTTTGAGATGCCCCATCAAAGAAACCTGCAGGGTATCGAATTTCAAAAGGTCGGAGCCTCATGTTAACATCCGGAGGTGGTCTGTGTTTCTTCTTCAATAAATTTATCAATTCCACTGAGCTATAAATCTTCATACAAATTTCCTGTGATTTGTGCTTCTTGTCTTCAAATATCCTTCTGTTCCTACAAATCCAAATATTCCAATGAAACAGGAAAGGGATATTTCTCCATATTTTACCCCTCCCGAACCACCATCTCACACAGTCTTTCGTCATAGTGTAACACGGAAGAGGCAATTGAAAAATGACACACAAGTGATTTAAAGTTTCTTTGGCAAAAAAACACTTATAGAAAAGATGTGTGTTATCTTCCTCATTTTCCCCGCATAAGATCCAGATGCCGGGCCCCTTCCATCCCTTTTTCTGTAGGTTTTGCCATGTCAGATTTTTATTTCTCCAAATCAACCACTGTAGAATTATCATTTTGATCTGAACTTTTACTTTCCACATGTATTTGAACCATCACTCTTGTTCATCACCCCAACGACTTTTGATGATTTATCTATATTCTTCGTTTATGTTTATCTATTCACTCATTGGCGTCCTGACCCACGTCAGGCTGTCCCCTTTTGCATTCCTTTTTAGCCCCATTCCTTTCATTGATTGAATATAATTTTCCCAATATGCTTTCCAAAACTCATTTAGGCCAACCTCCTTATATGATTTCCATATTGGAATGTCTCGTTCCCAATCTTTAATCATCTGTCGCAAATAGAATATGCCACCCTGATTTATCTGTGCTATAAGTTCTCTGCGGATGTTGATCGGTTTTCCCTGTTCCTTAAAATACTCACTTCCAATCTGTATTTTGTTTCCTTCTCCAAAATTCCATTCGATGCATTCCTCCATAACATGCCTTACCTTGCAGAAGCCCTTCCAAATTTCAGACCTTTGATGGGCTGCGTCCCATCCTGTCATCAAGCTATCCTCAGCCCCTTTCTATCCCAAGTATTTATATTTGATAATCTTCGACCACAATCTTGTCTTAGTCAAACCTCTCCATAAAGATTTTAGAATGAGAGCCTTACCGAAAGATTCAATCTCCAAAATTCCCCATCCTCCTCTTTCTTTTGGTAAGGTGATACTATCCAGTCGAGCCAGATGAAAGGATTTATGATCCTTTCCTCCTTGCCAAATGAATCTAGCAATGTGCTTCTTAATCTCTGCCACCGTTTTCCTTGGTAAAATATAAAGATGGGCCCAGTAGACCGAATACTGTTGTAAAATCGCTTGTATCAAGATAAGGCGGCCCCCCTTTGACAACCATCTAGTAGACCAGACTTGTATCTTCCTCAAAATTTTCTCTGGTAGCCAATTCCAATCCTCAACCTTATAAAAAGTGGGCTTCAGTCTAAAACCCATATAAGACAACCCATTGCGAAGAGGAGCAACCTTGAAATTTAACAACCTCCCCAACTCCTGAAAATTTGCTTCCTCTCCTTCCCCATGATATAAACAAGATTTTTCATAACTGACCAACATCCCCGATGCTCTACAGAAACCATTTAGTTTGTTTTTAAACTGCCCCCAACTATTCCAATCCATCTCTCCAAAAACAAGGATATCATCCACGAACAGACTATGAGATACTAACTTACGTCTACAAATGTCAATCCCCTTGAATAAGCCTAGCCTCATAGCTTTTTTTATCTTCATGATCAGCGCATCCATTGTAAGAATAAAAAGTAAAGGGGATAAGGCACAGCCTTGTCTCAACCCCCTCCCCGGGCTGAAGAAGTCAGAGGCAGATCCATTTATGAGCACCGCCATTGAACTACGAGTGACACAGCCCATGATCCATTCCACCATTTTCCTGTTCAGGCCGATTTTATACAATATCATCCTGATGAAATTCCAATCGAGCCTGTCATATGCCTTGTTTAAATCAATTTTTATAACTCTAGCATTCAATTTTTTTGTCTGAATTGTGTGAATCGGCTCTTGAGTGACGGCCACAGCATCATGAATACTTTTGTCCATAAGAAAACTCGATTGCTCCACTGTGATATGCTTTGAAAAATCCCCTTTGATACGCTCCGCAATTATTTTAGAGTTAATCTTATACAAAGTGTTACAGAGAGAGATCGGTCTATAGTCGTCAAATGAGATTTTCCCTTTCTTTTTTGGAATCAAGGCTAGAAAAGTTGAATTTATGGCCCCATGGATCCTTCCCGACATCTTTATTTAATTTACCATGTCCGTGAGCTCCTTTGAGAAATTATCAAAAAAATGTAGAAAAAAGTTCGGGGTCCAACCATCTAGCCCCAGACTCTTATCCAGCGCAAATGATTTCAGCACCATTTTCACCTCTTTCGAGCTAACCTTCTTCTTCAAATTTAATAATTCCTCCTATGAAAACATGTTCGGGAACTCATTTATGTAATCCATCTGTCCCACTATATCAGTCAGCTCCTGTTTTTTGTAGAGATTGCCAAAGTAGTCCATTGCCGCCCCCTTGATCCCCTTTGTGGAATTAAATTTTTTCCCCTCTACCTCAATGTTCCAAATTGCATTTGCACTCCTCCTCCCATTTGTAACCTTATGAAAAAATTTTGTATTTCTGTCCCCGCTCTAAAGCCACGTAACTCTACTTTTTAGTCTCCACCCCTTTTCTTCAATTAGAAGATATTTCCTGTATTTTTCTTCCAATGCCTTTAACTTCACCCAGTAATCCAAAATAGGTCTCCCTTCCTCCACGTCCTTCAGTATCTGAGTCCTTTCCATCCTTATGTTTCTGATCCTATCCTTCATTTTAGCTTTCTATCCTAAATCCCATATTTTAACTTCTTTCTTCAAGTTTCTCAACAAATTTACTAAGTAGACCATCGCTGGCATACCATCTGGTCTCTTGTTTTTCTTAAGAAAAAATTTTACCAGCTCATTAAAAGAGGACTCCTCGAGCCACGTTCAGTTAAATTTAAATGGGATGCCACTCCTTCCGGTCTCAAAATCCCATTTCAAGGCGATCGGTCTATGATCTGAAACAGTCAGATCCCCCGCGTCTGCCTCAAGATTCAACATTCTAAGTCGAAGAACGTCCTTGATGACAAACCTGTCAATCTTCTTCCCTATAAAATCCGGACCAGACCGCCCATTTAACCAAGTAAAATAGGAATCCTTAAATTGAATGTCACATAGTCCTGCATTGTTAAAGATCCCTTTTATGTCATTTGCTAAAGGATCCTGCCATCTTTTCATCCCCGATACATCTTTATCACATAAAGCGCAATTAAATCTCCAGCAATCAATAGGTTACTTAAGAAAAGGATACCATAGTCATCCAGCCTATGCCAGAAATCCATTCTATCAAGATAAGGAGCGTAAATGTTTATAAGATGAAGTCTTTCCTGAAAACCACGACAGAAACCCGATAAGAGAATGCCACCAAAAAAGTTGAAGGCTTTCATGGACACCCACCTTGGATCCCACATTGCCACTAAGCCTCCGGAGCGGCCCTCAGCACATTTAGTCATTAAATGCCAATATGGAAGCATTTTCCGGAAATAAAGGATAGCACAGACATCAGGTTGCATAGCCTCCTGAATGAAAATAAAAGTAGGCTTGCATAAAGAAAAAAAATTCGACACAGACAAGAATTTTACCCTATCCCCCAACCCCCTCATATTTAAGGAGACTAACTTCATCATGGAATCACAGGCTTCGGGGTCAATGCTCCAAGGACCCGAACAATTGCTATGGAAACCGACACCTCACGAAAATTTCCTTCTGGTGAGAAATCTGGGATATCAGAAGTAAGGTTTAGTTTCTTTTTCCGTTTTGGGCGCCCCCGATCCTGTCTGATGGTGACATTGGATCTCGACTGAGGACTAATGAAAATAGGCGAATTCGGCCCCTTGTATGTGTCAATCGACAGAGGTTCCAAAGAAGAGTCTTGACCCAGAAGAAGGATCTCAAGGTCACTCCCAATTGAGTTCCTTGGGGATTGCATAGCTTGGTCACCCGTCACCGGAGACCCTGACTCAATGGCTGGTTGAGAAGACTCAAAAAAAGAATCAGTTGGCTGCACAGATAGGGTATGGTTTGGAACTGTTACAGAGGGACCCGACTCAGTGACCAAAGGAAGAGAGGCTCTGGACGACATAAAAGGCCCCGACTTGGACTAGTAAAAGCACTGCCCTCGGGGTATATAAGGAGACATACCATCAGGGTAATCCCCCCCACCCCGAACCAACGGAGAAAGTGTACCAGACATCTGACATTCAACATTTTTTACAGTGATAGAATCATTTTTTTCAGAGACAATTCTATCATAAAAAGTCACAGTTGACTTACCCAATGAAGCTATTGGCGCACCATCCCGTAGAGAATCCACATCAGGTTGATTTGAGCAAGTCCATCGCTTCTGCACCAGCTTTTCGTCTCGCCTCCCAACGAACACATCCCGACGTTTTACACAGTTTTGGATCAAATGGCCCGAAGCATGACAGAAGAAGAACCTGAACGACATCTTCCAGTAGTCAATAGTTTGTATATAGACCACCCCGTTCCAAGACAAATCAATCATCGCCGTCAGGCCGCCCGCAAACGATGCTTCAACCAGAATCCATGCAGTCCATTTGTAAAAAACCCTGAAACACTTCAGATCCACATATCTACACATACCTATGCTGTCCCCTATAGCGTTTAACACTTTCAGGCTCCAAAAATGAAGAGGCAGGACGTCCAGATTTACCCACATCAGATGGTTTGCTAGTGCATTGTGGCGAGGATGAAAACTAGCATCCCATTTGTGTAGAGCCAAGAAAATTTTTCCAATCACCCAAGTCCTCCCCATTACCTCAACAACATCCTCGTCTTTCAATAAATGAAAACAATACCATCCCCATTCCAGTCTGCTAATCTTCGATCTATATCCCAGCAATTTTTCCCATTGCGCCATCAGCCAGCCCATTAGGTTTCCTTTCCCAAAATTTTGGAACTTCCACCTCCCCAAGACAGCTCTATTTGATAGCCCCTCAATGCGATCCCACATCACATCGCATCCAAAGCTTAACAGACGCACTTCCTCTCCCGGTCTGATGGGCTTCTTGCTTCCCCTTTGAGATGGTAACGCAGCTGTGTTTTTGAGTGACTTCGCTATCCGATTTTGCTCCTATGACAGAGCGCCCAGAGTAGGCTGTTCTAAAGCACTATCAGAATTTTTTTCCGACGAGGGAGAATTACGGAGCTTTCAAGTAATCCCTTTGGTTTCCTCCACCCCAATCTCACATAAGAAAGACGCGTCTACCACCTCCACATCACACATGGCTAAAAAATCCTCCAAATCATCCACACTTCCCATCATTCACGTCGTAAAATCCCACGTCAGCACCGAATCCGACTTGAAAAATTTAACCACACCACAAATGGTTCCGTTGGCTCGTACCCCAATCGGAGCTAGGTCACGTACCCCTATCGCACACCTTTCCACTAAGCGTCAGTTTGGAACAGCCCGCTCCAAATGACACGTCCAGCATCCATCGACAGCTAACACCATCACAGATTTCCGATATTAGTTGTCAGTCATCGCATAAAACTTCTCTTACATCTGAGTAGTGGAAACCTTTAATGATAGACATTTACCCAACGCCCCGCAGTGCACAGGATTTGATTTCCGTAGAAAATAGAATAAAATCGCATGCCTCTAGCCTCACCACTAAGGTACAAGGATCATAACTACCTGTCTATCATACTTTCCTTCAAGGTGTGCCAACCTCCACTAACCACCCCGAATCAACAACCTCGATCAGAGAATAGTTTACATTCCCCTATCGCACACCCCCCCCCCACTAACCTTTAGTTTGAAAACTGCCCACTCGGAGTGAGACGTCCCGCATCCGTCGGCAAGCAGGGACCATCACAAATATCCAATTTCGAGCTATCAAGCTCAGCATAAACTCCTCTGACATCTGAGTAATGGAAGACTTAAATGATGGGCGGCTATCGAACACCCCGCATTGCTTAGAAATAAGAATGTCGTAGAAACAGAATAATATTGCATGCCTCGAGCCTCACCACTAAGGTACAGAGAAACATAACTACCTATCTTTCGTACCGTCCTTTAGGTGTGCTTGCTCTATCGAAGTCGTCAGAAAACCGAAACCGAAAAACTTGATCGAAAAACCAGAACAGTCACCTGAACCCCACAATAACAGGAAATTTAAATTCTTCGGCCCCTTACTCCAAACCAGGGCATGGTGTTATATTCACCACTCCAGCCAGCTATAATTTTCCAAAACACCCATTAATCATAGATTGTAAATCTCTCTGGCATTGTCGTTCCTCCAATTACTCGATTATCCCCACAACATTCCTGTTTCCCCCATCTGTAAGCTGCAGAGGAAAAATCTTTCTAAAGTGAGCATATAAGAAGGAATGCCAAAACATCTACAATTCGCGAATGCCCACATGTTCAGGAAATGTAAGTGAATTCTCTGAAAAAACTGCATTCTCTGAATAAAACGTTCATCTCTTATACTAAAAAACGGATTATTCCCGCACAAACCAGTATCTCTGACCTCTAAAAACAGTTGAGCAAATAAGAAAACAATGCGCTATGAAGCCAAATGGTAGTGATTAATTAGCCAAGATATCCAATAACCATACTATGAGACACCTTAACCTACAAGTGCAAGATGAAATAAAAACAAAGCAAGAAATTGTAAGACTGTAGAGACCCCACACCACAGCTTCAGGTTTTTTAAACTAGGCCGCCGAATGGCATCGACACTTTCAAACTGTAATGAGCCATACTGTCTTCACTTTCATTTTGTCGGTGGATCTATCTTCTCCACAGATCTACGCTCATCTCCAGCTAAACGCATACACTTTGATGTAGGCACCGTGAGATCCATTCGCACCAGTAAGGAATTATTATTATATTATTTGGAAGGTCCCATGAATTTGTTCATGTAAATGATATAAATGATATTTTCCAGTGTATTTTGTCAAAATTTATAAGTGTTCATTTTTTTTTAATGTTTGCAGGCTCCCTGGAATCAAAGGAAACCGTTCTATCATTATGAGAACTCTGTTTAATTCGACAAGAATTTTACTAAGAAAACGAAGATTCGTTACTTAAATTGTAACGAATTTACTTAAATTAAACAAACACAACTCAACTCAGAATTGTGAGACAAAGCTCACTCACCAATTGAATTCCACTGCACAATTACATTACATTTATAGTAGAGGAAACACTAATCTTCACTCACCTAATCTTCCTGAAGAAGAGGAAACAAACCTAAATACATGGAACCAATTTCTAAATAAACACTCTCGTTCAACAACTCAAAACTAAATCTATTTCTGCATTAATCTAGATTATTCTCACATCCTCCCTTAATGGAGAAATGGATTTTCTACAATCCCTAATTGACTTCTAAAAACTTCAAATTTGATTTTACCAAGAGGCTTAGTAAATATATCAGCCATATTATCCTTGGTATTACAGAATACTAATTCAATTTCATTTGACTCAATTTTCTCACGTACAAAGTGGTATTGCAGCTCAACGTGTTTTGTTCTAGCATGGTAAATTGGATTATGTGCTAATTTGATAGCACTTTGATTATCACAATTGATGCATGTTGAACCACTTTGCGCCTCTTCAAGATCTGCAAGAATTCTCCGCAACCAAATAGCTTCACAGGTGGCATTGGTCAAAGCTTTGTACTCTGATTCTGTTGATGATAAAGAAACAATTGGCTGTTTCTTACTACTCCAAGATACGACCCCTGATCCAATATGAAATGCATAGCCAGAGGTAGATCGTCTGTCATCTGGATTTCCTGCCCAATCTGAATCAGAAAAACCTGTCAGTGCAACATTAGATTCATCAGTATACATAATACCTAAATTGACTGTTCCTTTTAAGTATCGGAGAACTTTCTTTGCAGCATTCCAGTGATTTCCTGAAGGCTTAGCCATGAATTGACTAAGGATATTGACTGAGTATGCAATGTCTGGTCTGGTAGTGGTGAGATAGTTTAGACTTCCCACCAACTGACGATATAATGTTCCATCTGCCTCTTTAGTTCCATCTTCTCTGTACAACTTTGCATTATGTTCTAAGGGAGTTGACATAGCTTTGCAATCACTCATATTGAAATTTTTAAGAATTTCCTTTGTATATTTTCTTTGAGTGATCAATGTTTTACCAGGCTCTCTCCATACCTCAATTCCTAAACAATAATGCAATTCACCCAAATCTTTCATTTCAAATTCCTGCGACAACTGAACTTTAATTTCTTCAATTAACTTGTAAGCACTGCCTGTGATAATGAGATCATCCACATACAAAGATATTAAAGCAACATTTCCTTTTTCATCTTTCTTAACATACAAGTTAGGATCATTTTTGCTTTTCACAAACCCATTCTGAAGAAAGAAGGTATCAATCTTTACATACCATGATCTCGGCGCCTGTTTCAAACCATATAAGGCTTTTCTTAACCTATAGACTAGATGCTCCTGTCCCTGTTTGACAAACCCTTCAGGTTGAACCAAATAAAATTCTTCCTTTAAATCACCATTTAGAAAAGCAGATTTGACATCCAATTGATGTATATTCCAATTATGTTTTGTAGCTAAGGCAATCAGTAATCTAATTGTATTCAATTTAGCTACAGGTGCAAAAGTATCTTCATAATCATTTCCCTCCTGTTGAGCATATCCTTTTGCAACCAATCTTGCCTTAAATTTATCAATGCTACCATCTGCTTTAAATTTAGATTTATACAACCATTTGCTTCCAATTGGAACTTTGTTCTCAGGAAGTTCCACTAATTCCCATGTTTGATTTTTCATAAGAGAGGCATATTCATCATTCATAGCATTTCTCCATTGTTCATGTTGTTTAGCTTGTTCATAATCAAATGGTTCTACAACATTCATGATATTAGACATTAAGGCATAATCTCTATACCTTGCAGGAAGCTGGGTTTGTCGGGTTGACCTTCTTGGTGTTACAATACCTGTTGGAGTTCCATCCATGATTCTTCGGCTTTGAGGTGAATCTTCCTCTTGTGATGACTCACTACTGCTGGATGTGCTCATACTGCTCTCATCCTGATCTTGAACCTGTACCTGTACCTGTTCCTGTTCCTGTTTAACCAAAGTATCAAGTTTGACATGAACATCATTAGATATATGCCATGCATCATTCTTTGTATCACATTTATCAGCCTACTCATGAAACAACACAGCTCGACTTGCAAACAGTTTATGGGAACTTGGATCAAACAATTTATATGCTTTTTGATCCGTACAATACCCAATAAAAACACACTTGATTGACTTTGCATCAAGCTTTCTTCTGTTAGCCTTAGGAATATGTGCAAAGGCAGTACATCCAAAGACTCTTAAATGACTGACATCAGGTTTGTAACCATGAAGAACCTCAAAAGGAGTTTGAAAAACTAATTGCTTAGTGGGACATCGATTCTTCAAATAAACAGCAGTATTAATGGCTTCTGCCCAGAAACCATTAGAAATATTTTTACCTTGAAGCATACAACGAGCACATTCCACCAGGGTTCTATTCCATCGCTTAGCAACACCATTTTGCTGAGGGGTATGAGGTACTGTGAACTGTTGTTGGATCCCATTAGATTTACAATAGCTGTTAAATGCGCCTGACTTATATTCACCCCTTTGATCAGATCTGAGTATTTTAATGTACTTACCTGTTTGTTTTTCAATCATAGTTCGGAACTCTTTAAAATACTCAAATATATCACTTTTCCTTCGAATGAAATAGACCCAAGTGTACCTAGATCTATCATCAATAAAAATAACAAAGTAGGAAGCACCACCAAGAGACCTATTTTGCATAGGTCCACATACATCAGTGTGAATTAATTCAAGTATATCATATTGTCGTTTCTCGGTATGAACAGGAAAATCTTCTCTATGCTGCTTACCAAGTGCACAAGCTTCACATGGTAAATGTTCACACTTCATAACAGGAAGACCTTCAACCATTTATTTTCTTTGCAACAACGATAAATCATTGTAATTCAGGTTCCCATACCTGTGATGCCATAATTCTGCTGTCGATGTCTCTTTGGATGTCAAAGCAACATGATGCTTCATCGTCACATCCAGCTTATATAATCCTCCAACCCTGGTACCTATAGAAACAATCCTGTAGTGGTCCTGAACATCTTTCACAATACACCCCAATTTACCAAATTCCACTTTTAAACGATTATCAGTGATAGTGGAAACAGATATCAAATTCTTTTTGAGAGAAGGTACATACATCACATTATGAATCTGTCGCATTTGTCCATTAGGTAAGTACAAATTTATTATGCCATAGCCTTGGACTTTAAGTGACCTGTCATCTCCTAGGTAAATGTGTGTGCCATCAGTTTTCTCATAATATTTATCATACCATTCTTTATTACAAGTCATATGTGCTGATGCACCAGAATCTATGAACCAAGCATTCTCATCATCCGTTTCAGCAGACAATGCAGCATCAGAAAGAAACAACTTAAGATTTTTGAATCCATCAGTAACTGAGGTGTCTATGTTTATGAAATTTCCATTATGCCTTCTATGTCTTTGATTTGATTCATTATTCTTTCTTCTATAGCAATATTTAGCTAGATGTCCAGGTTTTCCACAATAATCACATTCAATGTTCCTCTTAACATAAGAATCAGGAGGTGTCATACCTTTCTATTTTGCTTGAAAACGGCCTCTGTTCCTATCCCATGGTCTCCCTCGGAATGATCTTTTACCTCTTGTAGTCAAAGCCAAATCTGAACCATTTGACTCTAGTTCAAAATTTTTCATTCTCTCTTCTTCTTGAAGAAGAATTTCGGCCAATTCTTCAAATGTAGGAGGTGTTGTTCTAGCTGAGAGTGCTGAAATAAAGACTTTATAGTCTTGGACTAAACCCTTCAAAGCAACAGTTACCAAATCGCTACTAGACACTTTTTCACCAATATCACCAAACTTATCACTCAAGTCTTTAATTCTAGAAACAAAGTTGATAATGCTTTCATTGGCTTCCATTTTGATAGATAGTAGCTTTGTTTTTAAAAATAAAATACGGTTTGCATTAGTAGTTTCATACAAACGTTTGAGAGTGTCCCATGTCGCCTTTGAAGTTTCACAGTCTCGAATGTGAGGAATAATATTGTCCTTCACTGAGATGCGTAGCAGCACCTTTGCTTTCATTTCTCGCTTATCCCAATCCGGAATTGCAGCAGCAGCTGTAGGCTTGGGCTCGTCTCCTTTGACAATCGTCCAGAGATTGTATGCCTCCAGAACTGTGATCAACTTAAATTTCCAATTTACATAATTTTCACCATCAAGTTTTGTGGATTCATTTAAATATGAATCAGCAAGAGGATTAGCCATTTCAACAGTAATGATCAGATTAAATTACAAATGCAAGAAATCAATTTACTGTAATAATTATTGCTTTCAACTATCTGTCCACACACAGGCAAATATCACATTAATTGATTTGCTTCACATGCTTGTTTTCTTGGAAGCGTAATCCATCCAAGTTTTTAATCTTCAGAATTAAAATTTGGTGTAAATCTTGTTATGACAAAGCTTTGACAAATATGCATGCGCTACCAACATAGCATACATTTCTCACAAATGAGCTGGAAGGATTGCATGCTAAATGCAATAAAAAAACAAACCAACAGTCCCTCACAATTTCACCTGCACATCGACTAAAAAAAATACGACTTCAATGCAGCTGTGTATCATATCACAACAGCAAATCCACGTCACAACAATTTATATGAATCGCCAGCGGTAGTTGTCTTTTGCTGCTGATACAAAGCAGAAAAAAAAAAACGGAAAAAAAAAACACTGCGATGAATCACTCATGGTTCTGTCAAGCATTGAGCTGAAATACTCACGGCAGCAAAGGATTCTCAGCTGGAACGTGCAGTGATTTCTGTCTTGGGCAAGTGCACTGGTTATTGATGCTGAGATTCAAACACAACTTGTGAACTGGGCTACAGTGGATGCGCTGTTAAGGGTGTCGAAAGAGGAATATGAGCGAAGGCTCATTCCAATACCCAATCGCAGAAATACGTTCTCTCACACGCTCTGATACCAACTTAAATTAAACAAACACAGCTCAACTCAGAATTGTGAGACAAATCTCACTCACCAATTGAATTCCACTGCACAATTACATTACATTTATAGTAGATTGCACTCACCTAATCTTCCTGAAGAAGAGGAAACAAACCTAAATACATGGAACCAATTTCTAAATAAACACTCTCGTTCAACAACTCAAAACTAAATCTATTTCTGCATTAATCTAGATTATTCTCACACTCCACAAATCTACGCTCATCTCCAGCTAAACGCATACACTTTGATGTAGGCACCATGAGATCCATTCGCACCAGTAAGGAATTATTATTATATTATTTGGAAGGTCCCATGAATTTGTTCATGTAAATGATATAAATGATATTTTCCAGTGTATTTTGTCAAAATTTCTAAGTGTTCATTTTTTTAATGTTTGCAGGCTCCCTGGAATCAAAGGAAACCGTTCTATCATTATGAGAACTCTGTTTAATTCGACAAGAATTTTACTGAGAAAACGAAGATTCGTTATCTTAGTTACTAATTTAGAAATTCACTAATTTAACAACTAAAATGCCAAATTTATTACTAATTTACTAAATGCCAAAGTTATTACTAAGTTATTAATATTTTACTGTAGCTATGATTACTTTATGTGAAATATATCTAAATAAATAAGTAATCCTTTTCTCAACCAGCAAAATAATTAATTCTCTATCATTTATTTTTATGGGGTTAAATATATCTAAATAAATAAGTAATCATTTTCTCAACCAACAAAATATTTAATTCTCTATCATTTATTTTTATGGGGTTTAATAGTTTCAAAGGATTCATTGTTTTATATTTACACTAAAATCTTAAAATAATTAATTCTCTATTATTTCTTTTTATGGGGTTTAATAGTTTCGAAGGATCCATTGTTTTATATTTACACTAAAATCTTAAAAGTATTTCAGAATGGTATCTTATTGATGTGGTTATATTGCAAACAACACACATACTTTTATAATAATATTATGAATTTTAATCTTAAATTCATAAAATTGAATTTTGTTTTGCAATTTAATTAAAAATAAAAATTATTATTTTTATTGTTAACTTAAGAAATTAGTTTTTTCAATCATTTCAAAAAGTTTTGTTTTGATATTAAAAACCAGAATTATATAGTAGTGATCTTAATTTAAGAAATTAGTTTTTTCAATCATTTCAAAAATATTTGTTTTGATATTAAAAACCAAAATTATATAGTAGTGATGTCTTTAGTGTGACTTTTTGAATGTTTTTCCACTGAATTTTTTCTGGTTTAATTTTTTTAAAATTCGGAAGGAATTCTTTGAAAATAGAAGTTTGATTGGTAACCTTGCACAATCAAAGTGCCCTAGGGGTTTTTTAGGGTGTTGAATCCATATATACAGTCAAAAAACCAGTGTAAATAATAGAAATCAAGATTTCACCTAACCAGTGTAAATAACAGAAATCAAGATTTCAACTCAATTTTTTTTCGCCATGTGCCAACACCCGAAACTCCAAAAAGTCGCACTAAAGACAACTCCTTTTTTAAGTAGCTAAAAAAAAATGAAAATAATTTAATAATTAAAATGGAAATTGAAATGTTTTTGTTAAATCAAATCTTTTTGGTTTAATTGATTTTTTATTTAATTAAATTAAATGTGATAAAGACATTTTTGGCTTTTTAAATATTGTAAATGTAATAGATTCATTATTCTAAATTTTTAATATAAAATAATAAAAGAGTGAGAAAAGCCCAATAAGATATGAGATATATTTGGGAAAAATTTTAAGCTAGAAAAATAATTAGTTTAATTATCTTTTTAGAAAACTATAAAATATTTGAATATAGTAATACATTTACATATTATTGAAAATATAATTATCATAAATTGCATTTTATGACATAAGGGAATTTCAGTTTTACAATATTTTAATTAAATAGCCTCTCTGTTTCATGACAAAGAAGTTGGAATTATCTCATTTTTTTCTTTTGGTTGTATTAGGATTATAGGTTGCACTCATTGAGTAAAATGATATATGTGTAATTTGAAATGGTCGCACTTTACTCATTGATGTAAATGTCATTTTCTTGTTGATAAGATCCATGAATAAGGTTTAATTTTATGATTAATTAATTTTAATTGCAAAATTTAAGATGTAAATAAGATACATGGAGGTGTCAAATTTTCATATACAAAACTTTCAAAAAAGAATTGATATAGGAGAAATAACCACATGTAATTATATATGTGCAATTCTTACTTATATGCATAAATTTGTTAAGTAGGTTTTAATGCTTTATTAGTAACTTGTAAAAGACCAAACTCATATTTACCCAAAGTAATGTTTACTTTATTTTACTTTTACTATTTATGACTACTAGTTTTGCAACATTAATTATTGGACCATAATAGGTAATGTTTCAAATACAAGAATACAATCTAAGAAAACATGCTCATGGTTCAATGATATCCTTTTTGGGGAAAAATCCAATCAAGAATGCACAAAATTTATCTTCTATTAAAATAAAATTTTGGACCACGAGTGCACAAAAAACATTTAATGTAATAAAATATGAATGGTGTAATTATAATGTATTTAAAATGGAAAATAATGTTATAAAATGGGCCACAATAGTAATAATAGATGGGACATGTTATGTGTATTTACTATAGTTGTCAAATTAAGAGATTCCAATAATCATTTAAGTAGTTGAAAGAAAGACATATTTGCAAAATAGAAGTAAGAAATGTATGCAAATTTTACTTAGACTTTGATTGACTACATGATATTTATGCAATCCTGAAGCTTGTAATGCTTTAAAACATAAGAAAAACACCTGGATCATAGTATACCTTGTAAGGGATTCTTCCACCAATCTTCACTTACAATCCCAAAGAAAGTAAACATGCAAAGCATTCAAAGAAAAAATAGATATGTGAACTTTCATTGATTACATGATATTTATAAAATCCTCAAAATTTCAATGCTTCAAAACATAAGAACTACCATAACATCGCAATCATAGGTACCGTGTAAGGGATTTGTCCACCAATATTCACTTACACTCCCAAAGAGAGAAAAAATACAAAGCATTTAAGGAAAAAATAGATATGTGATTTAACTAAACAACTCATTCTATCATAAAAACATTTCAAGTGGTTCTAGACAATGTCATTCTAATGTATATGTCAATCATTGTAGTCTCCAAAAAGTCTAAGACAATTTCTCACTAGTTTAATTTATCAGGCATCCAAACAATGGAAAAATGCTTACTTGTAGTCATAACACTAAATGAAAGAATAGTATGTCGGTATGTGCCTCATACTATCTGGCCCAAGATCTATGCAATGTACTATTGGTAAGTGGCGCATTATTTAACATAGCCTCATAACCATCTATACTTAGGATTTGGATTTTTCATGCTTCAATTCTTAATAAATATTATGGTTTTGGATCCTATAGAATATCCTTGATAGGTCAACTTGTAGGGGGGATACCTGATTGAGGTGATTTCCTTAGTGTTAGAATTCTTTTAATATGTAGAAAGTATTCGAGGAGTTGATATCTATTATTGTGAATTTTTATTACAAAAGGTGTCAATGTATGCCTAAAATCATCCTTGTATGTTTCTTATCCTAAGTCAACAAACTAAGAATCACCCTTAAAATGGGCCTTGGA